>JASDQU010249434.1:0-16428 GCA_032191745.1 Picea mariana | reverse complement strand
AGCATGATGTATACTATCCATCCATGGGTGTTGTATCTACATGTGCATTTTCCTTCATGTCCAAATAACTTCATCAATCTTGTGGTCCAAAACCCATGACTAGGGTTGACATCAATGACAACAACCAATCTTCCAACAGCTTCTACTCTCAACCTTTTGATCTCTTCTTGGGAAGTGAATGGGTTCTGATGGAGGAAGAAGGGCTAGTTGGGGAATGCTGAGGCAATTCTCACAAAAGGGTTGCAATTAACTTGGGCAAGGAGGGGATGTGAAGTGGGCATAATTTCATTGATATTATGTCTATATGTGGAATGAGACCCCAAAACCTACTTTTATATGAAAAAAGGATGGTTATTCGGTTGGGTGGCGGGCTATAGGCAGTGGATTAGTTGGGAAACTACCCAATAGCCCGTAATCTCAACGAATTCCTTGCAAATTTTGTAAGTATACACGGGATGTAATGGTGCAGCATGAATACACACATGGGTTATAGTGGTGCAACAAGTGTATGTATGCGCACAATATTTGTTATCACTCCAGGAAACTCTTCCAGGTTGTATCTCAAATATGCCTAGTAAATTAACTTTTCTTGCAATGTTTCACTCAATGATGGGTAGTGATTGGATCAAGATGAATATCTAACTTATTGGACTGTATATTCAATACTGTCTAGGTATATTCAAACATAGGTAGTGTATCAAATGAATAAGAAAATAATCACATCAACCAGAACATAGGTATATAAAACAATCATGGAGTCAACATTCCATTGGGCATAGTCATTCAATCACCTCTTTATGGAAATATTTCATGAACTGTGTAAAGATCTCTGTACATCTTCAAGACTGCCTTTATTCACACAAGGTAACTATTGCATCTACTGTAAGGTGAAAGAAATGAAATTCTTGGGAAGTGAGCTTATTTCCTATCCTATCTACCCTACCCAGCTCTACTATTTGGATAGGTAAAGGCTAATTTCCATAACAGCCAACCAAGCAATTTTAATAATGAAATGATTTCATCATTCTCACTGATCAATACTTGATTTTTGAAATGCAACAATAGTGAATAATTTTTTTTCACAAAACCAAACTCAACAGGAAATATGTGGAATCTTAAGAAGTCTAAAACTTTCAAATTTTTTGAAAGGTATGATTCTATGAAGGTTGCTACTAGATCTTTGAAACTGAAATCAGAAAACTCCTGATCTTCAGGAAAAAGATGCATATCTATGACTGTTTCTCTGTTATAAGATTGATTACTTTCTTGTTCTTTTGTGATTACCTTGTGATCATCAAACACTATGACCTTCTCTTCAGAATAGTGTTCAGTAGATGATGCTAGAGAAGGGTTTAAATGACAGAGATTATGGTCAGCTCAAAAAATGTATTTGTCTATACAATCATCAATTATCATAGGTTCAACATACTTTGTAAACTGATCATAAATTTTACATGAATACATGTCTCTGGAATGCTCTGCCAATGTTGAAGAATCTGATTCACAATCTGAAACAATTTCAGTTGCATGTTGTTGTTCTAAATCTGCCACATAATCATTACCTTCCTATTCAAAATCTGAAATGTTCTGACATTCTTCTGGCTCAGGTAGATGATGGTTTTCAAAATAAACCTGCTCTGGGATTCTCGTTGAAGCACAAAATTTTTCCTCCACCTCTAAAGCATCTTCAAACAAAATGTTTAATGACGAAGATTTCCTTTCTAGCAGAAGAAGGACAAGTTCTGAATGAAGACCCATAACATAATATATCATGTCATCTGTCTCTGTAGGCCAGACCTCCAAAGGCATGTCATGGTAGATGTTGTAAAACCTTCGATTGAAGATAGACAAAGCTTCACCATGCTCTCTCTTCAAAGCATAAAAATTAGCAAGGTATGAATCTAGTGATTTGTACTCACCCTAATACTTCAAAAAAGCATTAGAGAAATCGATCCAAGAGACAATAGAATCAGATATCAGACCCTTAAACCATGCAACAACATCTCTGATCAAAGACTTGGAGAAAAATATCATGATCACATCATGACAAATCTTAAATCACTCAACAAAATCCTTAAAGGATTCCAGGTGCCTCTCAGCTGAAACTTGATTCTCTCCAAAAAAATGGGGAAGATATTCATAACAGTCAAGATGATAAGGATTAAGGGGATAAGGTAGCCTTAAAGGCTTGAACATCTTCATCCTAATTTTAATTTGAAAAGCAGTGGGTTGATCATGATATTTAATAGGTTGATGACAGGGTTTAGAAATAATTCCAAAAGATGCCGAGTTTAGAATTAATTTCAATCTCTACAAAATCAGAAGAGTGATTAGACTAAAGAAGAATGTGAATGTAGTGATCATCTTTAGTAATAGGCTATGATAAGGATATTGAATCAACATATACAATATAGGGCTGCAGGATTTCCTCTTCTAAGGTTGGATATATACAAGAAGGATAGTGATTTTATGAATATACAAAACATAAAATGATTCTCTTTACATGAAAAGGGAAAATCATGAAAGAGCTGATAAAGAAACACAATAGTTCATGAAGTAGACTAATGAACTGATACTTGGATTTAAAATTCAGCCTCTTCATCTTATGTCAATTGGATCCTCCCTGTCGAGTCTTATTAAACTCAGATGGATTAGGGAAATAGGAGGCTTTGTAAAACTTCCCTAGCAATAGGGCTATATTTTCTTCTCCTTTTACAAACAAGTCTTGGAGAACAGACTCTATTATAGGCAAAATGGTATGAGTATAAAAGTAGAGTTTTTCTGGTTCTATTTCCAAAGATTTTAGAAAAGAAGAGCAATCCTCTTCTAGGGTAGATTATATGACCTCTTTCCCTAAATTACGTACAAAAATATGCTCAGAAATAAGATCTATAACAACATAATCTATTGAAAGCTCATCACCTTTCAAATTTTATGATTCACTTACAATTTTCTGAGAACAAGAAGCTTCAACAGAAGTAGACTTAATGGAAGGTGTTCTAGGTACAAGTAAAGAAGCAGTACCTCTTGAGATACCTGATAAAGATGTCCTTACTGCTCTGGAAGTTTTCCTTTGTAAATATCTTCCTCTTCTGATGATCTTCTTTGGATCAACAACAAGTGTTGTTGGTGGCCTTTCTAGATTTTCTCTAGTATGAGCTCTCTTTGGAGCCACTTCGTTCCAGTGGATTTGCCAGATAGATAATTACAACCAAGTAAATATCCAGGCTTTGTCTATCATCAAATTTGGATCTATGTCTTGTCCCAAGGAAGCTAACATTCAATCTTCTCTCCCCGGCAACGATGCCAATTTGTTATCACTCCAGGAAACTCTTCTAGGTTGTATCTCAAAGATGCCTAACTCTTCTAGGAAAATTTTCTTGCAATGTTTCACTCAATGATGGGTAGTGATTGGATCAAGATGGATATATAACTTACTGGATTATATATTCAAGACTGTCTAGGTATATTCAAACAATGTAGGTACTTCGAGAGATATTATCAGATAGGTAGTGTATTAAATGGATAAGAAACTAATCACATCAACCAGAACATAGGTATATAAAAAAATACATATGATGGGTCAAGAAACTAGTAATATTACTTATGATCCTTTTCTCAATAATCAGATAGTGAGATGACAGTCACCAATGGATTATGTAAACATAGATAAAGAACAAAATTCAACTCATAAGAATAGAACATAAAATATAGAAGAAAAGATCTGACAATAACAATGAAAGAAGATTGTAGGCTGAATATATTATAGAAAAGGTCTCCATCACAATAACAGTATAGTTTAGAACTCAAAATCGAACCCCTGGTTCATCAAATATTCTTGTCTTTATAACCTTTACAATATATATTCAGATCCTAGAAAACTGGATCAAATTTTCTTGAAATAGAAAGTCAAAAATCGTTCCTGAAAATAGGAAGAGATCCTATTTACTAGGTCAACTCCCTATCTCAATTATACTCATGTCCTTCATTGTCTTCAGCAGCTGCAATAGATCCTAGGGGAGGTCAAAAATGATGTTCTGGCAAACATGTCATGTTTTACCATAAATAAGCGAGAAGCCTCATCTTTTTCCTCCTTGCTGGCACCTTTGAAACCAAAACATCACCCTGATAATGATGCCTTAAATTATTTTCTATCATTAGAAACCATCCTTGAGGCACCTGGATAAAAGAAACTCGGATCTGTGAAAAAAGAAGATGTTTCTGGACTCTTATGCACATTCGATGGCTCTTTTTCTCTGTATCCACTCTTTTCGCAGCTGAAAAGGAAACCTTTCGACGACTCATTACACTGTGAAAAATCCATTTAGCTACCGAAAGCTAAAATTTATTTTTGTTTTTTTTTGAGATAGGAATTGATTTATTCATTTGAATAAAATATTTAAATGCCTGTCTCAAATATTTTAAGATTTATAAATAACTCTTCTACCTTATAATGATTTATCATGTGATATCAAAATAATTAGCAAATCATTTTTTATCGCTAACCGGTGCAGGGCGCACACATCTTCAAAAAATGGGTTTTTTAGAAGAGAAACTTAGTGATGGCTTGTCAAAAAATGCAAGTAAGAGGGCCAAAGGCTAGGTATGCATGTGTAGAGAAATTAGGGTTATAAAATCCATATATGTAAATCATACTAAATTCCATCATACATCATAGGTGCATAATGATGAAATAATCAAGCAATACAATCCACTGCCTGACTCAATCCGAAGTCCAAGGAAGCCCTTTGATGCCAAGTACATCCATAACCTATCATGTGTCCAACACACTCAAGACAACTTGTCAAAGAACATGTCAACACATATATATACATCCATAAGATCAAGCAGCTATAACACCTCAACAACATCATATATAACCCAAAATCTGAATGAAATCACAGTTTTCCATACCCAGATCCCTTGCAAGAAAGTGTCCTCAAAGAATAAGTCAATAATAGTATGCTTAGTAGAGCGAGATGTTACAATTTTCAAACATTGATTGGGAATTATCAATATCCATCTTATATCCCTTTTCAATTTTGGATACCTCACTTTCTAATCCATCTATAAAATGATCTTTTCCATTTATTGTTTTGATTGATTCTTGTGTTTGCTTCACAATTGATGATTGCAGACTTGCAATGTTCTTCATGCATTCAATAATTTTGTTTTCCTTTAGTTCACACTTTCCCTTCCATCTGTTTAGAGAGGAATAATACTCCTTTACATTATGTTTGTGATGCATCATTCTATCAAACACTGAGAAAATGAATTTGTTATAAAAAATGTATGTTGGACTGTTCACAGTTGAACTTGGAGAGGTAGAATCAACACCCATAACAGGGACATTATACTCAAGTAATGCCATTTTAGGAGGAATTATATCAATTATACTTTCTAAAGTATCACAAAAATCTTCATTTCTTGTTTCCGTATAATTTTCCATACCTCCCTCCTGCTTAGCTTCATTCATAGATTCATGTAGGTCTCTTAAAGTTCCACCCCATCAACTACAGTCTATTTAGGTACTTCCTCGTTTTTCTTCATTTTTGATATCCTAATGTAAGTTTAAGAGGGATTGTTTTGTCAGTGGGTCAATATAAATCAATAATTGTTTGCAGTGCGCCTGAGAAACTAAACTTAATCTTCTTATTTTTACTTGTTTCAAGGGATAATGTAATTTTTTAGCCAATAGATGAGGGACATCTATGACGTTTTCTTTAACCCAATAAATGAGTATCCTTATGTAGTTAATGTAAATGTCAGTCTCATGATGATTCATAATTGTCTTAAGGATAAGTTGAATAAAAAACTTGTATAGTCCCTAGGGAACATCTAGCATTCTTAAATCATTCCTGGGAAGATACTCCCTTTTCCCATATATTTTACTAGCCATCTCAATCTTTTCTACCTTGGATTTTTTTTTGGAGTTAAATGGTGCTCCCCCTCTATGTGTAATTTGTTTTTCTCTTGCAAGTAAAATAGTGTCTAGGTAAACGGTCTACCCAAATAGTTTGAATTCCATATCTATATTATCATAATTAGCTATGTCATCATTTATCTCCTCATTTTTTAAATTGAAGGGTCCAAACATAAAGTAAAACAAAACTACTCTTTTTAGGATATTTAGCATATATGTTGGAAAATTATTTGTCTCTCCATGCATCAACACACTCCTGGAATTTTTTGATAGTGAATTTTTCATCATGGGAATTGCTTATTTCAACTGTTTCACCCACGGTAGAGGACACCCATGTTTCAATTGTGGCCATGGTATTATGGGTTCAAATTTGAAATCATGGACAAGATCTGATTCAATGCAGGTCAAGGAATGGGAATTAATATGAATGGACGTCGATGAATGGATGCCGAGGAATGGAAGTTGAATGCACACTCACATTGAGGAAACCCTTCGCAAGAAATTAGTTTTTTTTTAATTATTTAGGGTTATATTGGTATATTTTTATATAAAGCACTTTTATTAAGAAAAGTAAATTAATATTTATATATGAGATATAATTTATTAAAAATAACACTTTTACAAAACTTATGGTGCATTTTTATAAGCACACTCAAGTATATTTGTAGCATTTTTTAACAATGGACTTGAGATTTTTGAGAATTAATGAAATCTTTCCATCCTCAAAATGAGGGGAAGTACTTGGGGTTTTTCCCCAGGCATTGTAACTTAAAAAATAAAAAAATGATTGTGAGAATGTGTCCGGGTAATTTTGAAAGAAAAATTACAAACGTTTCCGACTATAATACAAACACACACACTCAAACTCAAATTACATGGTAAGAAAGATATATTGCATGCATTTGAAATCAATCATAGGTGTGGGATACTTACAAGTACTTCAAGTTTCTAATATTTTGGGACTCAAGCAACAACTCAACATATAAGGTTGACTAAATATGTATGTTTCCAAATAGCTTGTCAAACACAAGTTTAGGGTTGTTATAATATATGCCATAGTAACATAAATCATACATAATGGATAAACATCCATTTTCATTCATCTTCCTATGAAAACATTCATATGGGACAAGGAAGAACCATTTAGTTTTTAAGCCACCATAGGGTTTCAAAACATGTCAAGGGTGTGCATTTGTATAGTGCAGGTGTGCATTTATCATTAAAAAGGTGTGCATATTCCTCCTTACTATGTAAACATGCAATCCCACATGATCAATGTGTAATTTCAACGTGAGGCATCCATTTTTCCCTTATAGAGCATTCATTTTTCTTAATACTCTATTTTCATGAAATTTCATAAGGTCAACATAGAATTACCACCACAAGGCATGCATTTTTCATTTGCCCTGAATTCATGAATTTTTCCTTTTTAGGGCATGCATTTTTCACCATGGGGCATGCATAATTTATCTGAAGGAATGGATGTTTCATAAGCCTATATATCCTTGATATAATCATACCAATTTCACCATTGGGCATGCAACGCTTAGTCTCACATGCATTTTAACAAAATCATTTTTAACAATTTGACCTCTTTGTTTTACAAGACAGTTTTTACCCTTTATGCACAACAAAAGATTTTTTTTCTGAAAATTCCCACTATGTCCTCTAAAATGCAAGCTTAAGACATGTTGGATTACTAAGAGGGGGGTTGAATAAGCAATATATATTTTTAATCCTTTTAACCACAATATGTAAGGGTTATTTATCTTTATGATCAATATATAATTATCATCCAATAAGTGCAGAGTAAATAAACCATAACATTGAAAAATCATACACATACATAGTACACCTATATTTTTACATGGAAACCCAATGCGGAAGAAAACCACATACATATTTTTCTTATATGTATTTAAGAATTACATTAATTGGAAGCACAAACTTCCATTGTTCTCCATATGCAATTGGAAGGAGGCTCTGAACCCCTACATTTTTAGGCTACAACTTGAGGGAATCTCCAAATCCCCAATTCTCTAGCTACAACCAGAAGGAGGCTAAAACCCCCTATGTTCTCCAGCTATGAACTAAAGGTGGCTACAACCAACTATCCTTTCCCTATCCTGCTTCCCTGAAATATAAGTGAAGTGATGAAACCATTGCCACACTATCACTGTGAGATATACCACTGTAAACCTGTACCAATCTAGGCCAACAACCTATAACCAACCTGTATCAAAAACCTGTGATCAACCTGTACCTCTAACCTTCCCATACCAACAAAAAAACATAGGTACATGACCTTTTTGTGCTACATCTCGTGAATGTACATGACCTGTTTGTACTGCAGTTTGTGTATGCATGCGACATTTCTATATTGCAACCTGCATACACCTTCTGAAAACTAGAGTTTTCACCTTCCTGAAAACTATGACTCTTTGTTGCCTCTGTCACATCAAATTGCAACCTGACACTATGTCCAAACTATAGTTGTTCCCAATGGATACATCCTCATACATATCCCTTAACCAAGTGCATCTATATCTCTCTATTCATGTGCTATAAAAGTGTGTATAATCATGAACAAGTATAATAACCCTAAAATGGACTAGACATCAAACCATTAATGCTAAAAAACCTCTCAATACATCAACCACTTCACAAATACAAGCTCTCAACCAGGTACCACAAAAACCCTTAAATACAAGATGTGCCTCAACACTAACAAGATGTACCAATGTAGATATTAATTATACCAGCACTGTATTTCTGTAGATATGACTTATATAGTAATTTCCATGCAACCAATAGCCTATATAGGGAAAATCCTCAACTCCCCATAACCATTTCGCATGTAGACAACAAGATCCAACTACACATAGAAAGAAGACATACCTTTTGAACCTGTAGATAGATCTGTTGTACTTGATCACTGTAGACCTTCCTGGGAGATTGCTTTCAGAATTTAGAGACCTGTCATCTTCATCTTCTAAATTATTTATGGATTTTCCATTGTGTACGCACCTTATTATACTACCATCCCATGTATGTACGTGTCCTTATCCACTGCAGCCCGCGTACACCTCAAAAACTAGGGTTTTTTCAATATTTTCTGTAATTCTGAAACTTTCGTCGTCAACCCTTCATGCTACCTTAGACTTGCATAAATTCAGATGTATCAATGAGTACCTGTAATACACCTTACACAATAATAGATATTCAATGATCTCAATAGGTGCTAATAAGAGATCCTTTCTCTCTTATTTATACTTCCATGTAGCTTCCTCAAGGGGTTACCATCTAACCAACTTAACCCAATTTACTTATTTTAGGGATAACCCACTTCTAACCACTTGTCCACTTCTAACCCACTTTACTAAAAATAGTAAATTCTCCACTTCTAGCTGCAACTAAATTATTTTTAATTATTTTCTTATTGCAAAAACTTAACCCATGATTAACTCCTAGTTTCACCCACTTGACTAGTCAACTTCTTCTAGGAGCTTCTAGAATAATTTGACTTCTTTGACCTTCTAGACAACTCATGAGGGTTCTCCAACTTCACAAGGCCATAACTCTCTAACTTTGAGGATTTATGCGACATTCCACATATCACCAAAAATGGCATGAAATGTACTATCCATCTAGAATAGTCTTAACTACAAATATATTAATCTTCATACCATTATATATCAATCAAATTGAAGTCCCTTAACCATACTATTGGGGTTACCATAATTTTATACCAGACTTGCTTCGAGGGTTGACATCAATGAAAACCAACCCAATTAATCAACAAGCAATAAACTATTTTATGCCTTATTGTAGGATGGGCATGTTACAATTTCCCACCCATCCAATTCTCATTATTTCCAGTACTGATTTTTGATACTAACCATTTGGCAAATAATGGAAGGATTTGGGTTTTTTTTGTTGCATAAAACCATAATTCAATCTTGTTATAGCCTCCACATATAAAAATGCACACTCACACATAAGAACTACATGTTTTTCTTTTAAACTCTAATTTTTTTATGGGTGTTCATTTCCCTCAGTTTGGCATGCATTTCAACAAGGACAGTTTTAAAAATTTATCCTCTTTGTTTTAAAAAACATATTTTACTCTTTATGCACAACATAAGGTTTTTTGTCTGAAAATGACCACTATGTACTCTGAAATGGAATCCTAAGGAATAAAATATTTTATGCCTCATTCCTCTCTAAGAACCATAGGTATCTAACTTCCTCTCTAAGAACCATAGGTATCTAACTACAAAAAAACATATTTTCAATTTGAAAGAAGAGACTGGAATAAAACCACGAAGAATGACACCTCACATATGGAAGTTGGAATATAATAGAAATCATCAAGGTAATAAATTAGTCTATGTATCATATATATTAATGTTTGACAATTTTAATTTGTATTGAATTTTGTTTATTGTATCTAACAATTATTGTTGTAATCTCATTTATTTTTCATAAATGTCATCAAGGAATTAATGGGCTTCCACTAGGAATGAAAAGATACCCTATACAATTCAATAGGTTTCCCCACTATGAAAAACTATAAATAAATCATCTGATTGATACAATGCATATTAGGAAGAACTTAACAAAAAAATTATGGATAATCTTAGATGGAAGGAGTGACAAAGAAAAAATTGTCAAAATTTTTAGTGACATTCAAGAAGCCAATCATGCAATGAAAAATATGTTTCATTCAAATAGTGGTGGAAATTGAGATAGTATTCCATGGTTATTTATAGAGAAGAAAAACAATGTTGTAAAAGAGGTCAGTAGAAAAATTAAATTTCCCACGGGATTTGCTTCAAACATAAATAACATCTTAACAAGGAAAGGTGAATTTGGTGGGTAAATCTCATGACTGGCATACCTTCATTAAGGTAATTAATTTTTTTATATTTTTATATTGATATACATATTTTTGGTATTTTTTTTTTACTTTTTTGTTACAATATGTTCTACCTCTAATGTTTATAATGATTGTTTTTTTGTCAAAATATGCTCTACCTCTATCACTTCCAAGCAACTTTGAAAACAAAATAAAACAATTCATATATGATCTTGGAAAATACATGAGGTTAGTAACAATTTTTATTAATTGCATAACTTGTTGACATGTGTTTTACTTGCAATGTATGTACTTAAACCTGTGATTTGCATGCATAATGTGTAGGTGGTTTTCATCTAAAGAATTCCATAAAGAAGATATAAATTATTATAGCAAAGAACTTCCTTGCCTAATGTGTGAAAGGAAAAAGTACCTACCTCTAACATATTTCAATACACAAGAACACTACCTCATACACCAAGTTGATAAGGTTGAAATGTGTGGACCTGTACACACAAGGTCAATGTGGATGGTGGAGAGGAACTTTAAATCATTGAAGGAATTTGTTAGAAAAAGAGAACGTATTGAAATTTGTATGGTGGAGGGATATATGGTATATCAATCCTTGGTGTATATTAGTCAATATATTCCTAAATTAGCAATAGATATGAATGTGACCCTCATTTGGGATGTTAGCTCCATCAACAAATTTGAAGGGGAGGTCTTGTTGGGGAAAGGTAAAATGAGGAAAGTGAAAGGTAATTAGATCGTAGAGATCTACAATAATTTTGTTTATTCATTTATATATATATTGTTGTTGCACCTCTTTTGTCACCTAAATGAGCAAAATAGGGGTGCTTACAAGCCCAGTTGGGTCAGCTAGGCAAGCTAGCAGTAGAGGAAAGAGTTAGAAGTGTAAAACATAAACGATAAGCAAATAATTAAACTAAGAATAATAAAAACAATTAAAATATAGAGCATAAGGACATAAGAACAAGAAACAAACAAGACTCATGCCACCAATGGGAAGGACTGTATTAGTGGAAAGAAAACACCAAAGAGAAAGGGAGACTTTGGGTCCTCTCTTCGTCCAAGGGAGGGCTCTTGGACCCCCAAATATTGAGCTCTTCTTACAAATGAAGAACTAGAATGAAATGGTGAAGAGAATCCAAAGCACACTCAATCTAGAGGTGATATGAATGGCTAAGTGCAATGGTGCTAGCATTCTTTTGATGAGGAAAGAGGATCCTCCAAGAGAATGTCAGCAGCATAAAAATAAAAATGAATTCCTTGAAAATGTAGTGCACCCATGGCCTCCTTTTATAGCATAACTTTGAGGCATTATTCAACCATCTTTTAGTGTGAACAAGGGGCCATTTAGGGCACCCTTAGGTCTTTGAACAACCACCCAGACAGATTTAGCCGATATTTGGATGTCAAATAGACTTGGAAGTTGAACCAGAAGTGGGTGGGAGGCCGACCAATATCATAAATGCATCGTTTTGAAGGATGCATGGTTTTTTGCGTCCACAGTCGTGCATCATGCACATGTGCACTTTTTCCTGCGTTTCTAAATGGCACATGTGTACGCGCTCCCTGTGTAGTCATAGTACATGCTGACTTTATTGCTGATTGTATAGTTTTGGGCCTTTTGAAAATGCATTTTTGGTCCATGGGTGAACTAATAGTTGTTTGGAGATGCTGGATTCCTGTAACCATTTGCGGATGAAATTTCAGTGATAACAGATGCCCCTTGATGGATGAGGTTAGGAGCATACGTATAGCCGAAAATACATCAATGTTTCTTCTATTGAGAGTACCATTGTAAGAAAGAGCGATGAGGAGAGTGTCAAGATTGATCCATTGGAGGTAGAGGGGAACTTGTAGGACCCAAACCTTTCGCAAGGCATAAAAAATAAAACCGTGTACAAACAAGGCGGGCATACCCCATGCTCGTGTCATGTAACTCAAAAATGTGTAATACAGTTACTGAAGTTGTGTATTGGTGTAGATGACTGCATCTCCCTCAGGGGCATGTTGATAATAGCAGAGGATGATTCTGATTGTGAATAAACTCTAAAAAGAGTCGATGACACCTAGAAGAAGTGTCAAGGATTCACAGGCATTGATGGCCTAACAATTTTCAGAGGTCTTCAGAAAATTTAAAAACAACTGCATGAGTCGCAAAGTAAGACCCATCGCAACATGATAAAGTGTTGAAGTCAAATGTGGTGGGGGTCAACGACATCAGAGAGCAATGATGGTTCTCCCTGTGCCATATAAGACTCCTCATTGTAAAGGTAATGAGAGTCAATATATTATCGCCTTGCTGGAAACTGTGCTGATGTCGACAGAAAGGGAGACACAACTTTGCGAAGTGGAGGGCTTCATGAAATCAGCTCGAATAAAATCAGGAACTGATGAGTAACATGGACGAAGTCTAGGAGTAGTGAGACTCAAGACTGCCTTTGGTTGGGAGAGATGTAAAGTGGCAGCAACCATGAAATTGAATCTAGTGTCAAGGGGACAACGAGATGAGGGTAAATTGTGCCAGAGGTGTGAAAAAATGGATAAACAAAGAGATTGAAAGGGGTATGGGTTGTAGGATACTCGGGGTTTATGGATAATGTCATTGATTTCGGTAAGTAAAAAAAATTCCCCAACCAAGGGAAACAAGGGTTTCTTTTCCGGGGAAAGGAAGGTCACTAAAGGCCACAATAGAAAGCTATGAAAATGCAAAAAAAGGGTTTGTACAATTACCAAAAGAATAAAAAATAAGTTGGGATAACTGTGCAGATACATAAACGAGTGCCCCAGTGTAAGATGGCTTGGCTGGATGATGGTGCAAGTTGCTCGAGAAACAAGTGGGGGTTGGGGCCCCATAGGCGAGTTTCTGTATTAGGGATATGTATGGAGGACAATCTGTGGATGGGAAAACTGGTGGTGGGTGAAATGGATGGTTAATGATACTACAGAGGTGCAGTCAAAACTAGAACCATGATGAATTAACCTGGGAGTCCATTAGGTAGGCTAGCAAAATGAGGAGAAGGGGTATGTGGCTAGTTCTCGACGATGCATAAGACTATTGGGACTCCCATCCCTAAAGGGTGAAAACAACATGAGTGTCAAAGTGCCAAGGGGACTATGAATGGGACAACTCATGTGGGGGAGAGTGCTACTGAGTGACAGTACCAAAATGCAATGGAGGTGATAGTACTACAGAGCCAGATATAGGGATCCTAGAGGCAAAGATCGAAGGGTGTGACTGGGAGATGCATTTTGATATTCAGAGGGAATGACTACATGCAAGTGTTGATAATATACTTGGAAGGATAATGTTTGATGTGTAATGATCAAGTACTTACACACATGGAAACTGAATACCCGACATGAAAAATATCTGAAGAGAAAGATCATATAACAATTATTCAATAATATGTGATTGTAAGCATGCATACCTGAGCATTAGATGAGAAAAATCCCCCCTGGGGGCTGAGGATGGAAAGTGGCCCAGGGAATGGAATGGTGTAGGGGACAAGGTCCTGATCCTGTGGTTGAAGACGGATCGAAAAAAGGATGCCCGACGCTCCCTAAAATGAGTCTGGAAGTTTGGCGAAATGGACTATATATAGTTTTAGGGCCCACAATGCCACCTCATTGGTACCTGTTGTCTTATTGAGTGGACAAGAGATTGTAGAGGAGATTTGGATATTCTAGGAGATCGAGGTAGTTGATTCTGGATCAGCGAGCTTTAGGTTGGTTGTCGTATCCTCTTGCATAGAATTAGGGTTTCTATTTTTGGGCAAGGCCTATATGGAAGGTTATATAGGGGGTTTTGTAAGTGTGGGCCCCCTAGTGTGTGGGTGATCGAGAAATGTGTGTGCATGCGTGCACGCCTATAATTTGGTCATCCGTGCATGGGGATGCCCTAATGGGGAACACAGGCATGCATGGCATGCATGCCTGTGCAAGTCACAACATCGCATGCATGCACGTCTGTGCCCCTAACAGCTGCGCATGTGTGCGCAGTTGTGTAGCGAACAGGTGCACTATGATGCACACCTATATGTGTGATAGGGGCACATGAATGCGCCTCTGTATGGATAAAAATCATGCATGAGTGCATGAATTGGGGATGAACAGGCAGACATCTGTATGCGCCTGTGGTAAAAAATAGCCATGACTATGAGGCAAAGCTGAAGGGTGTAAAAAATTATCTTTTTTGGAGATTTTTTATGCTTTTATGGGTTATGATTGCTGATCAAGTGTTGTGTATATGAATGCAGGTGATCATTTGGACGATTGATGATATTTCTCTAAGGATAAGACAGAAGTCTGCATCAAAGGCTGCAGAAAACGTGATTTTTGCTGATGCATCACTCGGTTTGATCCTTGCAGGGATCTTACCGAACATTTTGTTGAATCTTTTAATAAAGTCTGAAACTGATTCCCCGTCTCCTCTCTTTAGATTTCCAAATTCCGTAATGTAATACAACAGGTCTCTTCTCTCTCCCCAATGCTTCAGGAATGCTGCATCCAGTTGTTCAATGCCAGTAATAGAATTGGCTGGTAACTCTTTGAACCATTTCTGAGCTTGGCCATCCAGGCTCTGGACGAAGACTCTAGTCCAGACATCCTCCTCTGAGATATTGATGTTTTCTGCATAAGAATAGAATGCCTCAATGTGTTCTTCTGCTGTGTATTCCCCTGCTCCAGTAAACTTTGGCATGTATTTCTGGTAATCACCAGTTGGCATGGCAGACAGGGGGTTTGGCAAGACAAGAGGGGCATATCTGTTTTCCAAAATTTGTTCCATTCTGGTCAAAGGAGCTGGACTAGCCATGACAGTCTTGATGATGGATGAAGATGAGGAGCTTGTAGGAGACAATGGAGGGGACAGGTAACTCGGAGGAGATGATGGAGGAGATAAATTACCTGAGTTTGAAATGAATGCCTATCTTACTTCACTCTGGACAGCAGTTTCAGAAGTTGATGGGAAATAGGAGGCTTTATAAAACTGGCTGAGCAATGAAGCTAGGTTTTATTCACCCTTTGAGGATAGGTCTTGGATAATTTCCTCAAGGACAGGTAGATTCGTATAAGTGTGCAAAATGCTCTTTGAAGGTTTTCTAGGCGATGAATTAGAAGAGGATGGAGAAGAATGTTCTTTCGGACGAGATGAAATTTCAATCTCAAGGGTAGAATCAGTGATATTGGATGAAAAAGATGGTTCTTCTACCCTAGAAGCTTGAGATGGACTTTTTATTTCTTTGGATTTTTGAATTTCAGCAGAGGTTTCAAAAGACTTTTCAGATACAGAAATATGAGAATCAAATGGAATACCTGAATCAATCATAGCTGCAGATCCAGAGGCCTGTCTATGCAATGCTTTGCCCTTGCTGATGATTTTTTTTGGATCAGAAACTGATTTCAATGGGCCTTCTGGGTTTGCCCTGGTGTGAGCTCTTTTGGGAGCCACTTCGTCAATGGAGTCGCCAGATAGAAAATGTACAACCAAGTGATGTCCAGGATTTGTCTATCATCAAAGATGGATCTATGTCGTCTCCCAAGGAAGCTGAGCTTCGATCTCCTCTCCCCGGCAGCAGTGCCAATTTGTTATCACTCCAAGAAACCCTTTGTGGTTGCA
>JASDQU010249430.1:0-16428 GCA_032191745.1 Picea mariana | reverse complement strand
GATCGAGGAGAGTATGAACCATCGGATCACTCTATGTCGGGAACATATCGTGACCGTCGGATTTCCTAACTACAAATGCATACTAATGCATACTAAAGAAACACACTTTTACCTAACGACATATTAGACCAAGTAGATCTTAACTAACTCCTAAGTGTCTAAATATCCTAACAAAATCAACAATTATTGAAGATAGTTAGAAAAGGGTCCAAAAGAGGAGCATGTGATAGAAAACAAGGAAAATCAACACACCGGATAACAAGGAAAATAAGTTCGAGGAAGTATAAGATTCAAAGGAAGGAAGGAGGAAACAGATAGGCTCCACACAAGAAGTTAAAATGTGGAAAAAACTAATCGACTTAGGGTTAGGTTTTTGGTCATATTGGTAATAGGTTTTATCCCACTCTTTTAATATAAATATATATTTTGAAATCTAAAGAAGTCATTTAGTAAGTGGAAATAGTTGAGTAGTTGCGATAGAATGACTTGAGTGACCTAGTTTTCAGAGTTGTTTTTGGTTGAGAGTTGTGGAGCTAGTTTTGGAGATGAGTCAGTTTTTAAGAAATATGCAATGTAATAAAGGGTAAGGCCGCAAGTTGTGGATCTTGGTGTGACTTTTTTAGCCTCACTATTCTCACCAAACTTATTATGTAATGCGCACAACACAGAACCTTGATAAATAATAATAAAGAAGTGAAAAATTCCAAATCTTTTTGGACGTAGCCCAAGGGGTGAACCAATATAAAATAATGTGTCACTGTGTGCAATTTTTATTTTTTGTCTTGCAATGATTTATGATGAATGAATGAATCAATTAGTAGTAAAATGCATTGTGCAATAGAATAGTTATGATATTTAATGCATAATGAATTTTAATGGTTACATAATGATAGATCTGGTTATAATGTTATGCTATAACGATATATCTAATGCATGTTGAAGTACAAAGTATGTTTGGAATCCCCACAAGAAATATCCCTTCTAGGATTGCAAATATATGGGTCTTTCAAACACCCATAATCCATCTCTGGTGAGACTCCATTGTGCACTCTATGTGCAATATTTTATTCTAGTCTCCTGAAGGGATGATGGTTTCCATTGTTTTGTTGGAAACCTAAAATTTCAACCTGGGTTAGCCCAAACATCCAACAAATGGTTCAATTTTTGGCTGGAACTCAGAAGATCAGATTGGAGGGGGCTTGTTGATAAGAAAAATGGAGAGAATGCATTAGTAAAATGGTATGTTTATACCATGGAATATTACTAAAAAGGATATTGAATGATGGTTGGAAAAACAATAGCTCAATTTTGCGTAAAAAGTCAATAGAATCTCCAAGTATACATCGCAACAATTTTTGGAAAGGTATGTGTTTATTGATTCTCATGAGGCATTTTTCTGTTATTTTATAGATTTACTACAAAAGTGGATATTGATATTGAAGGATAATCATCTAACTAATCAGATAATACGAATAGAGTGGATCACTGAGAATATTTCGTGCTTAGAAAGAATGAATAATAAATTCATGCACACACTAGATTTCTAGATAGACAATATTATTTTTGGGTTTATTAATGAGTTTGCAGTTGATATTACAAATTCATACACTTTTGCAGAGTAGGATGTTTTGAAATGATCGATGGGAAGGTGTATTTGATCACTCTATTCGTCAATTAAGATTTTACTGCATGATAAAGGAACGATGGAAATGAAGTTTGATGGATAAATCACTCTACACGCATGGGGAGACTAGGGGAAGCACTAAGGAAGATATGAGATATGGAGAAGTACCTTGATAGAGGTCAGAAGAAGGAAGCAATGGATCCTATTATGATGTATGAAGATTAGATAAAGGAAATAATGAACAAAGCGAGAACAAAGTGCAGTGGAAGACCCTACCAGTATAATATTAATAATAAAAAGAGGGTAGTAGCTAAGCGAGAGGGCTTGGAAAGTGATGAAGAGGAGGTAGAGGATCTTCATGCTAAGAAGAATATTTAGGAAATATTGTGCGCCACATATGAGAGGAAACATAGAGGTCAAGGGTCTCATGCAAAAGAAGGCTTAGTTAGAATAATAGGTGTTCTCATTTCACTGTAGACAATATAGCAATATTATAAGCCAACCATAGGCACAAAGGCCACCCCCGAGCACATTAACCTTGAAAAGAAGAATAATTCTAGAAGAAAACCCTAAAACCAATAGCAAACCAAGGTATCGTACCTCTCTCCAAAGATAGTGTACCAAGCAGAAAGTCCAAACCATAACCAAGAAGAAAGTCCAAACATAACCAACGATCAAGTCAACACTGCAATATCTCCAACTCTTCTCCAGTCATGCACACTGTTGAGGAAAGGATATGAAATGATCTTACTCAAATATTTTCAGATCCCTCTTGGATAAAGAAAGATAGATGGGAATATCACCCTTTGTTTATAGCCATTAAAATTGGTATCCTAATTCACGAGTATTGTTTACAAGTGCTTATGTTGTTTTTTTATAAATAAAAGATTACTGAAAAAATAATTATTTATGTAATTTTATGAAAATATCAAATGCTGAAATAAATATTGAGACAGAAGTAAACACACCAAGTAAATAATTAAAACTGATGAGACATAAAGAATTCCTTTATTTCATTCCAATTCATCAAAGAATCATTCTCTTTACAAAATTTCCTGAGGAAGTTTTGGACCACAGTCAAACTTAGACGTCCCTGTTAAAACATACAAAAGGACTTCTGACATAAAGTAAAAAATTGAACTTTAAAATATGGATCAACTTGCCACAGATTGTTTCCCACTCGAAACTACACAATAGCCTTTGTTAGTCATGAAATCTAATTCACAAACAAACATGTCTACATAGACTATCAAAGATAGATCAACACCTTTGAAAAAACAAGTGTCTAAATGATGTAATTCAACCCTGAATCTTTCTATCTACAATAGGACCCTGGTATCATAAAAATGAATTAGGATTCTAATGAATTAAGGAACGAATGAAAAATTAATTATCTCAACAAAGACTCAAAGAGAAAACCTTAATATGTTTCTCCTTCTATCCTCCCTATGTTCCATCCTTTCCTTTTTCCTTTAAGCAAATTAGAATTGCTTGAATTAGTTGAAATACTTCCTTATTTAAGTTAACTAAAACTTAACCGACATTTTAGTTAAGGGGGAAAAGTAATAAATCATAATAAGGATTTTTAATAAATAATAACTAGTAGGTGGGACCCCTTGTGACTCCCTTTAGTTTTTAGCAATCATAACACAACTAGTTAATCAAATGAAACATCCCTCCTTGTGACTCCCATCATCACATTCGTATTTGACCATTTATCTCAATGACAATTGAAACTATTTCCAAAAATATATTACCCATATATCCAAAAAAAATAGTGTGTTGTCCAAAATTTCAGAAGTCAATTGTTCTCAACAATTAAATAAAAAACTTAAAATACTTATTTTCCACTCTGGGAGGCATTCTTTCCCTTATTGTTGCTCTCACCTTTTGATCTCTCTAAATTTGACATAGGTTGTGTGGAGCCTTTAGGCCTAATATCATTGATCACATGAGATCAATCATCTCTCAAATGCATGCGGGAGGACACAGATTTATCTGAGTCATTTGAGGGTGAGGAAGGGGCATCAGTGGATTTTCCTTTGTCAGGGGCATGGTGGGGCTCGATGTTTAAACTTTTTCTTGCATGGTAACACTAAAATGGTGAGTGGATAGGGGAAGCTTTGACAATTTCATTGATAGGTGGGGTAAAGACAAGTTTGTCCAGCCATGATGTTAGGAGACTGTCATGAGAACAATCTCTTGCCATCCGTCGTTTTCGGAAACCTCAGGTTGCAGTGAGACATGAAGAGGAGCGGGGATACCAGGGACCTCTGGGGCTTGGAATGGAGGCATTTCAGGACTAGTTTGGACCACTCCTTTCCCAATATAGTTAAAGAACCCAACTTGAAATAGTTGGCCTAACTCTTGCAAGTCTGCATCAAAGTGTATAGAGAATCTTGGCATTCTAGGGCCCCTGTTGCAATTACCTCTTCCTAGGTTACCTCTTCCATGGATACCTCTATTGAAAAATCTCATTCTTTTATGCATAATTGATTAGCAAATTGTTTCTTTAACAACCATACATGAAAAATCTTTTACAATATGAAATAAAATTTGGCTCAACAACATGTCATACTCATGTAATCCAATCCATACAATCGTTTAATAAATGTTAATGGGAAGGGGGTAAAAAATAGTTCTAGGATATGCAAGGGGTTGTATTGAGCGAAAAATGTTAAAATAAGGGGGAAAAGATCATGATTACTGCTCACATACATCAAACAATCAACTATATCTATCACTATAATTCATCCTTGCGATCCATTAACTGTCATCATACATAACTTATATTAACTATAATTAAATTTTAGGAATAGGGAGTGGATAGTGAATATGGCAAGGCAAGGGGAATTGTAATTAGTGAAAAATGAAATAATGGTAGGGGAAAAGAGTGGACATTGTTTGAAAAATCAATTAAGTAATCCATAAAAACAGTTTTATATTCAATACAACTATTCTGGCATCTGTTCAACAATTATTGTGGTCAATTAAACCATTACTGTATGTTAAAACTTGTTCAGTGTCCACATTCAATTTCTTTAAAAACTTTCAATTAACATAGAATAATCATACTCAGAATCGTCTTGACTTTCACCCATCTTGTTAAAAGAGTTCTGTTTCTTTTCAATTCCTTCCCTTTTATATTTAAAAAAAATTCCAATGAACAAATAGTCATACTGCTCCAACTTTGT
Source organism: Picea mariana (assembly GCA_032191745.1). Classification (NCBI taxonomy): domain Eukaryota; kingdom Viridiplantae; phylum Streptophyta; class Pinopsida; order Pinales; family Pinaceae; genus Picea; species Picea mariana. The sequence goes on along the minus strand of JASDQU010249430.1, from coordinate 11,610 downwards.
TCAGCATAAAAACATTAACCATTTCCCATAAATTAATTTCTCAAATCAATACATACATAGGTCTTTCCTGAGTCGAGCAGACTCTTTTTAAGCATGCTTGATTCATTCCTTTGACAAATTTAACAATTAAATTTGCAATGAAACTGCACTACTAAAACCCCCATGCTCATCTTTGATGGTGCAATAAAACAAAATGATTCACGATGTCTATAAATTATACACAATAGAGAACTAGGCCACAATTATCAATACTTCAAATTGCAATAATATGAATCGGGAAAATTAAACACACAACAGCAAAAACCATCACTTCAATTTATATGACATTATAGGGAACACATGGACCAATGGATAACACAAAGAAGGAATCTTTGTTTTTGTACATTTCCAATTACTCCAAATCAAAACATTCATAAGAATTTTGAGTTATTAATGCAACTGTTACAACAAAAGGAGGCAGCGACTATATTCCCCTTATCATTTTGCAATTGCAACTCTCTAATCAACCCAATTGACAGAGACGAGCCAACGATCAAAGATGATGTCAATACCACTCAAACAAACTTACGACAGTCAACATGATGCCCAATAGGGTGCGACTTGTTTAGTTTGTCAAAATCGGGCTCTGCAACTAATGAATACAATAACAAAGGGTTCGCACGATGAAGCCAAACACAGGGAGGTCGGATTTCAACTATATCAACAGTAGGTGGGAGCCTTTATGACAAGAACAGTGGAACCACAAGCCTTATAACCCTTATCTTCCAAGAAAAGGTGACAATTTGACACCAGGTAGGGTAGACAATGAGGCCAAGGAGAAGAGGTTTTTTAGTGGCCAGTAACCAACATCAAGAACACGTAGAGGCATAACCCTCATGTTTTTCCTGAAAATACAAATAATTATGATAGAAATGCATAGCCCATTTAATACTAATCAACCCTAAAGCAAGCTTCTTGGAATAATATCCACCCATAACAAACTGTGTGGATACTAATAAAAATGAGCTCACAAGCAAATGGAAAAATGATATGCAGTGACCAAAGGTGGTTCAAATCATACACAACAACCCCATAACACCAAATACAACTAGGTCTGGTTACAACGAATTTGAGGAGATGGCCAGCAAGGCCAAATAGAATGAAACCCTCCAACAAAAAACCCATAAAGACAACAAAGAGGTATCACTTCTCCCACCACACAGATCAGACAATGAAATCACAACTTCAACCATAAAATTTTCCATTTGCAACGAATAAAACAAACAACCATTCCAGATAAAACACCACACGTTTACATAGTCATTAGCATGAAGAAAACACAGACCAATACATCACCGAGCCAACATTTATTTCATAAACAGATCAAGTTCATGGATGAGAGAAAAAAACATAACTGTAACCAAATTCCCTTAAAAATGTGAGCTTGGTCGAGCAGTTCCTTCCACGCCTAAATATCAGAGCTTAACCACAATGAAAGTTGAATGAACAATAACCAAGCTAGTGTGATAGACAGTGGGAAAAGTATTGAGTGACGTGCATTTACTGCACGTCGCTTCCATCCTCCCTTCATTAAATTACGTAGTACATGACAACCAGCCAAACCATTAATCCAAGCCATTAATCGATGCATCGAAACTTGCAGACATTGCTTGCCAATTGCGCCACCCGATCCATATTAACCGTTTCCCAAAACCAATACTATAACATATATCACATATGCCTCATATAACTCAATAAAATCACATAGCCACTAACATTGCTATTTAGGAATAACATCAATTTCTTTAATTTCAAATGCATATAGTATAGCATACAATAGCATAGTTTAGTTCCTTTTTCTTGGATTTTTTTCCATATTTCTCTTGTCTCTTGTTATAACTAGCATGTGTCTTGTGCAGGTGTAACATGTAATAAGTTATGGTGCCAATAGCAATGTAATAACAATGAATATAAGCCATTCATACATGGAATTCAGAATTTAGAGCAACAAAACCAACACATAACATTCATTATCCTTCTGCCATCTATCGTAAATAAAACCAAGATTTCATCATCAATCATGTAGAACCCTGTAAGCATCATCGAAAGAACAACATAAAATTTGTAATAAGATTATATTTGATCCTCCAATCTATAAGGGGGTCCCACCTACTAGTATTATATATGATTGGCATAGTTTAATAATAGGCTTAGCAATACTTTGGAAATGAAATCCTCATTGTGATATTAATCATCAACAAAATGGTGAATCGACAGGGAAATATGTTTGTAATAGACTAATAACTAAGAGCACATGGTTTCGTAGACCAAGTACAATAGACGAAGAATATATAACCAGGATGATTATGCAATAGGGGGAAGTGAGCGGATTTAATGGAAAAATGACTAGGAATTTGGAAATAACTCATGAAAAATGTTAAGTATGAGGGGGTTTATCCTTGTATGCATAACCATTCAACTAGAATTTTCTCTTACTTCAAGGATAAAAATTTATGGACTTGCTCTTTTAATTCTCAAATGTATGAAGAAATGGAAAGCAAAAGCGGGGGATAACCAATTTCTTTATAAGACATCAGTGAAAGGAGATAACAAATTCAAGTGTGCTTTCTGGGGAAACATCATAACAAATGTGTACGCTTGATTTTTATTGACTAAAAATATATTGCAAGAGTGTCACTATGGAGGAACTAATCCAACAACTTATTCTTGACCAAAATCAACTAAAAGATGAAAATAAATCTAAATCATGATAGAAATAAGATTATAAAATTCAAAACAACATAAAATAAAAAGACAGAATTGTAAAAGCAACAATAAGCTTATCAAAAAGGAAAGAAGAAAACAAACTACTATAAAAGAAGAAATAAAAAATAGTGGGAAAATGAAAGAAGATATAGACTACTAATATACAGAAAATACAAACAACGTTAAAACTTTTCAAGTTGGTTCCATGTAATGTTTCAAGTGAGAACCGTTAGTGTTGTAGGAAAACAATCGCTCCTGTAAATCTTTTAAAATGTAAGAGTTAGTACCCAAGAAAAAAATGATTTTGAAAGGACCCAACCATAATTTTTAGACTTTGAGACAATTGATAGTCCTTTACAATACCTGATTAGATCATTAGGGTAAACATGAATAATTTTACCGATCAAATCGTAAAAAAATATTTTCATAGATATTTTAAAAGTGGTACTTGTAACAGATAAACCAGAAGGATTACATTCATAAGTCAAGGTACGCCAATGAGTAATAAGGCTGGTTTTGTATGCATCTTCCATTTTTGTCTTGCTTTTATTGTAACCATAAAAATCGTCAAGTAAGGTCATCATCTGTGACCTTGTGACTTGCTGCAGAATCATTTCCATGTTAGGGAGAGGAAAGTTATCTATCGTAATAGTCTGATTGAATGTGCAAAAATCAACCCAAAATCTAATATGATTAGTGAAATTCCGAACAAGAACCAATTTAGAAACCCATTCAAGTTACTTGACCAGAAGGATGATTCCAGCCTTCAAGATTTTTTCCAACTCCCTTCAAATAGTTGCTCCAAGTGTAGGGTTGATAGGTCCTTTTTTTTTCCTAACTACTTTTATTCCTTCCTTGATGGGGGTAGAATGATGTATAATACCAGGATAAAAACCATGAATATCCTCATAAGACCAAGAAAAAACATCTTGAAATTCACCAATTAACTTGGAAATCTTCATTTTCTCTTCATCAGAACATTGGGAATCTATCTTAACATTCTTTGGAGACTTGGGTGTCCCAATGTTCAAGGAGATGGTTTCAACCACCTTCCTTTTCGACTCCTCTTATTTCTATTTCTATTTATCACATAGATCACTCGATGAAAATGAATTGTCTAGAGGAGTCAGGCCTTTAGGAATCTTGTTATCTTCTATGGATATAATTTACTTGGGATTATAAGGTTCACTTTTAATGAAATAAAAGATGCTCCCATCAGTAGGGAAGACCCGTCAAGATTCTATATTGTCAGGGATATGTGGATGATATAGAGATTGAAATGTACAATCAGGTCTATGTGGCAGAAGTTGCTGATTAGGAGGGGCTGCAAAAACAACTAACCGATCAGCCATTGAATTCAATTCCCTCTTAACATGAGTGATGTTAAAAGATAATAGGTTTGAAATAAGCACCCAAATTTTTTGGGTATATCGTTTCATCAAATTGTTGCTAGGAGAGTATATTGTATGTACAAGGTTCACAACAAGCTCAGAATCTCCAGAAACTGAAAGGTGACCACAACCAAGATTATAGGAGTTTTCAATGCATAGTAATAAAGCTTCAAATTCCGTGACATTATTTGTGCAAGAAAACGCCAACCTATAAGAAAAATTATGAATTTTCCCCATAGGAGAGTACAAGATTATGCCAGCTCTATTACCTTCACTAGAGCATGAACCATCAAAGTGCATATGCCACATACCATCATCTAAATCAATCTGTTCCAAGGGAAATCTATCATCCTCAACAAATATGGAGTACACCCCTAGGTCCTCTTTGATATAGTTCGGTGGAACACTTTCTATGTAAGGTAAAATCCTTCCCTCTCTAAGGACTATAATGTTTTTAACATTCCCAAGAACAGATAAGTTTGTCCTGTCAAGTGAGAGGTATCCACCTATGAAATCTTTCCAATCTCTTCCCAAGATGATTGATTAATTTATTACTAGCATATCAATTACCTTAATGCTAAGGGTTTTCCTTATTTCAGGGTGTGCACACAAAACTAAGGTCACATATTTAATATCGCCTATGGGTGTTTGTTGTAGACTATTATAAGAGATAATTCTCCTAGAGTTTTCATTTGTACAAGACAAGCATAGCTCTTCCATAATAATCTTTTGCATCACACTTGGACCTGAACTGCCATCAATGAGGAAACAATGAGCGATCTTATCCATAATATTTACAGAAATATAAAAAGGGGGATTTTTTACAGGGTATCTAAAGTTATGTACACCTAATTTATTTATAGATGAATCATGTTCATTTATCTCTTTAGACAGGTTGGCTACAAAAAAATATTTTCCTTCCATGAATTGTTTTAGATGTCTCTATTGTTCAGGCACAACAACCATGTCCAGAAGGGTTGCGTCTACTTTGATGTTGGCCAACTGATTTAGAATATTGTATTCAAAAGAGGGGAGAGAGGAAGTTGTTCCTTGACTGTCAGGAACCTTAGGAACCTGAACCATAGCATCTTGTGATGATGAGATTGGGTGAGAAGAATTGTGGGGAGGATCATATTTGCCTTTAGGAGTGTAGGATTTGTTCCCAGTATTGATGATCATGGCATATTATAGATTGCCAAAGATCTTATCTCTGACACTCTTTCTTACCTCACACATGGCTTCCTCGTGGTGTTCCTCGCAAAAGTTACACCAACTTTGAGGCATGATAGCTTTTAGCTGAAAATTATTTTCAATTGGATTTGTAAATGGGGGTGCAGAAGAGGATGAAGATTTAGGCGTGAGAGGGGATACATTTCCCTTTTGCTCATACACTATCATATGATTATTCATGTCTTGGACTAGCTATAAGAGGGAAGAAATGCCTATTTTTTTAATCAATTCTCCCTAAGGAAGATCTTTTATTTCAAGTTGTTCTTCATACTTTAAACAAGTATTTAGAGTAGAACCGATGTTATCAATGTCTTTTTCCTCAAACCTATGATGATAGGGGGAAGGTAATGCATGAAAGTGGCTTGGTTCTGAGGTCGAATGAGTTCAAGGATTTGATTGTATAAATTAGTGAAACACAGGTTGAATGAATTGATGGTATCACCATTTTTATAAGAGATGTTATTGTACTCCCGTAACTTCTCATTTGGGCTTTTAGATTTCCTATAGGTGGAATTGAACCAATAAACCAACTCCTCCCAATTAGACATAATCTTAGCAGGGAGGTCAAAGAAATGGACCGCATCCTTTCCTTCCAAGGAATTGATGAATAAGCACATGAAAGTATCATTATCATTGGCTCCTATGTTGTGACAAGCATTAGAAAATTCCACCAAGTATTCATTTGTAGTGACAGTGTTATTCCTTGAAAACTGAAGAAGATTCTCTTTGAATTTAGGAAGTGGATGTCTAGCAGGTGCTAGGTTAAGAGGAGAGAAAACATTCCACAGCATGGTTGCAGCATCTTTTTCAAAATGAAAAATACCATACTTTTTAATGAATTTGGTGTGTTTTGTGGTAGATTGGACAAGGATATGGTGGCTATATAAGTTATGAATCACTGACAAAGCTAAATACTGAGAGGAGAAAGCACTTCTAAGGCCACTAGAGCAACCACTAGATGCCATCTTGTGGATGATAGGTGAGGGAGAGAAAGATGAACTAGATGAATCAAGCAAGGTTCTCCTTAGAGAATTTTTTTGGGTTGATAACACATTGTTCCTTCTTCCTATTTCAGCAATGGGATTAACTTTGGGTGATAAGCCTCTTCTTCTCGTAGAAACAAGAAAGTCTAAGGACATGAAAGGAAGGCCAAAGATGGAGGAACAAGAAGGTTACTATTGATTTCTAGGCTGTCTACATCTAGCTTTCCAAAATTCTTGGGCACAAATACCTCGTTCAATTTCTTCCCATGAATGATTAAGCTTAGCCTGAGTATTGGCAGTGTCTAAAATGGCGTTGAACAAATTCAAAGCAATGTTGGTCTGATCTTGAAGATTGGACTTAATATTGGGTTTCCTTGTAACAGGCACATTCATTAAGAAATAAAACAATCAAAGAATCAATATGAGAAAAATAGATGTATTAGATGTTAATCAATCATAAACATTAACCAGAGAGATATTGAAGATATCCCCAATATGGTTGCCAAATAAATGTTGAGGAAAATATATGAAATGATCTTACTCAAACATTTGCATATCCCTCTTGGCTAAAGGAAGATAGACGGGAATATCACCCTTTGTTTATAGCCATCAAAATTTGTATCCTAATCCACGAGTATTGGTTACAAGTGCTTAGGTTGTTTTTTTATAAATAAAAGCTTGCTGAAAAAAATCATTATTTATGTAATTTTCTAAACATATCATATGCTGAAATAAATATCATAGCATAAGTAAAGACACCAAGCCAATAATCAAAACAGATGAGACATAAAGAAATCCTTTATTTCATTCGAATTCATCAAAGAATTCTTCTTTTTACAAAATTTCCTAAGGAAGTTTTGGACCAAAGTCAAACTTAGATGTCCCTGATGAAACATACAAAAGGACTTCTAATAGAAAGTAAAAAACAAAACTTTAAAAGTTGGATCAAATTTCCACAAATTGTTTCCCACTCGACTCTACACAATAGCCTTTGTCAGTCATGAAATCTAGTTCACAAACACACAAGTCTACACATAATATAAAAGATAGATCAACACCTCTGAAAAACAAGTGTTTGAATGATGTAATTCATCCCCGAATCTTGTTGTCCACAATAGGACCCTACTATCATAAAAAAGAATTAGGCTTCTAATGAGTTAAGGAATAAATGAAAAATGAATTGTCTCAACAAAGACTCAAAGAGAAAACCTTAGCATGCTTCTCCTTCTATCCTCCCTATGTTCCTCCATTTCATTTTTCCTTTAAGAAAATTAGAATTGGTTGAAGTAGTTGAACTACTTCCTTAATTAATTTAACCAAAGTTCAACCAACTTTTTAGTTAAGGGGGAAAAGTAATAAATCATAATAAGGATTTTTAAATAAACAAAAACTAGTCGGTGTGACACATTGCGACTCCCTTTAGTTTTTAACAATCATAACAGAACTAGTTAATCAAAAGAAACATCCCTCCTTGTGACTCACATCATCACATTCATATTTGACAATTTATCTCAATGATTAGTGAAATTATTTCTAAAAATATATTACCCATATATCCAAAACAAATAGCGTGTTGTCCAAAATTCCAGAAGTCAATTGTTCTCAACAATTAATAAATAAAAAACTTAAAATCCATATTTTCCACTCTGGGAGGCAATATTTCCCTTGTTGTTGCCGTCACCTTTTGATCTCTCTGAATTTTCCTTAGGCTATGTGGAGCCTTTAGGCCTAATCTCATTGAACACATGACATAAATCATCTCTCAAATGCATGCGGGAGGACGAAGATTTATCACAGTAATTTGAGGGTGGGGAAAGGGAAGCAATGGATTTTCCTTTGTCAGGGGCATGGTTGGCCTCGATTTTTAACCTTTTTCTTGCATGGGAAGACTTAACTAGTGACTGGTCAGGGGTAGCTTGGAAAATTTGTTTGATAGGTGTGGGAGAAAGTAAAGACAAGCTAGGCTAGCCATGATGTTGGGAGACTGTCGTTTGGACAATCTCTTTCCATGCATCATTTTGGGGAACTTTAGGTTGCAATGAGACATGAAGAGGAACTGGGATACTAGTGACCTACGGGGCTTGGAAGGGAGGCCTTTCTAGCTTAGGTTGGACCACTCCTTGCCCAATCTAGCTAAAGAAACCAACTTGAAATAGATGTCCTAACTCTTGCAAGTCTGCATCTATAACATCCTTGACCATCCATGCCCGACCAAACTACGCCAGAGAACTCTTAATGTTCTATTTGTGGAACATACTGTAACATACCCAGTATCCAACTGAGATATGCTACATAAATTTTTTGAACTGCATGAAAATAAAACATATACACATAGAACTCTTGTAGAAGAATTATATATAAAACGTAAACATATAGATACGTCTATAAATACACAGATTCACACCAAAATAATAGTAAGCATATACAGGAAACACCCATAAAAATAAACACAGTGATAACGACATATATGATAACCCATAAGAATAAGAACGTAAATAACAATGCAGCATGTAAATTCATCACACAATTGGCACTTATCTTGGTAATAATGTCACCAACTGCGTGGAGACCTTCCATGAACCTCCCAACCTTAGACAACACTATTCATCACTCTCAACAGTGAGTCACCCTCGAGATGGGATTAAAATCCACCAGAGTAAAGGGATTCCTAACTAGGATAAAGGCTCATAGACAACATGAAAGACTCTGTCTCAGGTGCTAACTCAACAAACAACCTACTGTCCCTCATTCCCCACATGCCTGTCCCACCCAGGAAGTGTGCCCCTTCTCTTCTCAATAGTCCATCGGCTACCCCACTTCCTTTCCAGGCTTCAGCAACATTCCAAACATGAAGTCTCAGAGCAATGTAGTTGTATTTTAGCACCTTCAGGAAATCAGTTCCCAACAATTTTCTCACCCATAGAATTTCTCGTGGGCCTGAAAACCCACCTCTTCAATATCCCATGGGCCTTACAACCTGCTTCTTCATTCTAGCTCCCAAGCTATCCAGATACACCAACAAAAAATCCCTATCGATACAGGTTTAGGTACAATCATGAAGGTACGAAAGATGGCTCTATGGTTGTATTCATGCTCATGGATGATTGATTGGATGACTCAATGATGGTAGGAAAGATGGAAAAGATGATGGAAATGAACTAAGTCCCAACAATATGTATGCATGTCTCCAACTTGACACTTGTCATGTTGGGAGATACTTTGTCCCACTTGTCCCCAACTTTATAACTTAGGATAAAATAATTATCCATACTTTATATTTAAGAAATATTAATATAATATTACTTTTTGTCTTAAGCTCCCTATCTTATCCCTTTTTTCCTAACTCTTAGGCCCCTCCCTTTCCCTAACCAGTGGAGTTTAGTCCCCCATAAATTTTATCATGGCCAGTCTGCATGCAACGATGTATTTTATATTAAATATGAGACATGTACAAAAGCAGAAGCACTGGCCTTTAACATCTAGGCTCTTTGGCCTAATCAAAACATAAGCATCCTAGCTTATAATAACTATCTCACCAACCTATAAAAATAGCATATACACAAAGGCTACTTACCCTCAATATCGTGTGCACTCAATTTGCTATGCGCGGTATCCAGGAATGTGCACACTTCCTCATTTTACTGCATAGTACATGCACGCACTATGCCATGAAATGTGCATACAAAATGATATCAAGACAACTCACCATCTTAAGTACAATTGCATTTACATTTACAATTGGGTTCGGACTTAGGGATATTACAACATCAAAGTGTATAAGGAATATTTGCCTTCTAGGGCCCCTATTCCAATTACCTCTTCCTCGGTTAGATCTTCCATGGTTACCTCTGCTGAAAAATATCATTCATGTATGCATAATTGATTAGAAAATAGTTTCTTTAACAACCATACATGACAACTCTTTTAAAATATGAAATAAAATTTGGCTCACCAACATATCAGACTCATGCAATCCAATCCATACAATCGTTAAATAGTTGTTAATGAGCAAGGGGTGAAAAGAGGATCTGGTATATGTGAGGGGTTGTATTGATCGAAAAATGTTAAAATGAGGGGGAAAAGAGCATGATTACAACTCACAAAAGTCAAACAATCAACTGTATCGTAACCAAATGAATATATCACTGTAATTCATCCCTGCGATTCCTTAACGATCATAATAAAAAAATTATCTTAACTATAATTAAATTTTAGGATTATGGAGTGGATAGTGAATATGGGAACGTGAGGGGAGTTGTAATTAGCGAAAAGTGAAATAATGGTAGGGGAAAAGAGCGGATATTGTTCAAAAAATCAATTAAGTAATCCATAAAAATAGTTATGTACTCAATACAACTATTACATAATACATTAAACAATTATTGTGGTAAATTAACCCATTACCGTGTGTTAACAATTGTTCACTGTCCACATTCAATTTCCTTAAAAAATTTCAATTAACACAGAATAATCACACCCAGAATCGTCATGACTTTCACCTATCTTGTTAAAAGAATTATGTTTCTTTTCAATTCGTTCCCTTTTATATTCAAAACAAAATCCAATGAACACACAATCATATTGATCCAACTATGTTCATGATAAAAACATTAACCACTACCCATAAATTAAATTCTCAAATCAACAGAGACACGGGTCTTTCTTGAGTCGAGCAGACTCTTTTTAAGCATTCTTGATTCATTCCTTTAACAAATTTAACAATTAAATTTGCAATGAAACCATACTACTAAAACCTCTATGCTCAACTTTGATGGTGCAATAAAACAAAATGATGCATGATGTCTATAAATTATACATAGTAGACAACTAGGCCATAGTTATCAATACTTCAAATTGCAACAATTCTATTCAGGAAAATTAAACACACAACAAGAACAACCATCACTTCAATTTATACCACATTGTAGGGAACACATAGACCAATGCATAATGCAAAGAAGGAATCTTTGTGCCTGTACATTTCCAATTACTCCCAATCCATACAATCGTTTAATAGTCGTTAATGAGCAGGGGTGAAAATAGGATCTGGTATATGCGAGGGGTTGTATTCAGCGAAAAATGTTAAAATGAGGGGAAAAAAGAATGATTACAACTCATAGAATTCAAACAATCAATCGTATCATAACCAAATGAATATATCATAACCGTATCTATTCCTCAGTTGGCGAATTCTTGTGTCAGTGATGGCTTCAGGCTCCAATATGATTTTTCCTTCCTCGTCAAGTTCTGGAAATATAGTT
>JASDQU010249429.1:3719-16282 GCA_032191745.1 Picea mariana | reverse complement strand
TGCAGCTTCAGAAATTCGTATTGAACGGAAATTTAAATACCAGTATCTTCGTTTGACTTATTTTGCCACCATCTTAGTGTCACTGCACTGTTGTATTAAATTTTTCTTTTTGTAAGTGGATCATAACATTCTGGCCCTTCCAGTGGTAATCATTGAACAGTCGGGGCCTTCGTTTTACATTAATGTTGAAATTTTGTGGAATGGATTGTCCCTCAGTCTTGTGATATGCCTGGCGATTTGTAGTTTCTTGCTGTAAACTCGGGAGCATGGTCATTCTCCCCTACGATCGTTCTGGTCCTTCCCTGTGGTTACTACGTCTTTATTTACCGTAATATCTGTATTTTTCCTCTTCTTGTGGGTGGCCTGAGTTATGGGTTATGGAGGGGCGTCCCTTGACCTGGGCGTTTATCTTTTATTGGTTCATGTGTGTCTATTCTCTTCCACGACAGACTCTGCGTGCATTGTACTGTAGGAGCGTTTTGTTTTCTGAGTTAAACTTTTGGGGAAGGGGCGTTTTGCTTCATCTCTGCGGTTTGATGGGGCGTTTTAAATCCCTGAAATTCGGGCATCCTTTCCTTTTTCTGTTTCGAGCATTGGGAAATTGTTAAAGCATTCCACCTCTGGTTTTCATTGGGCTGTTATCCATGGGCTACGACAGTGGAATTTAGCTTACTCGTAAATCCTTGATACCAATCATCTTCCGTTCTGTCACTGCTGCGTGGCAATTTTCTGAATGACTTAACCGTCCATCGTTTGATATCTGGAAATTAGGTTTCTGTCACTCTGCGCTGTCTCTTACTGTATCACGCATAGAACCTTTAAGCCGCAACCTCACACAGATAATCGACATCGACTCTAAACTGCTGTTTAATACCTCTTCTGGTCAATTCGTTTTACTATCCATATTATTAATTTGCATTCCTGGCTGTTGTTTACTTATTGTCGTCGTTGATGCACGTTTGGATATGCTTACCTGTTGCCGTCTGAGCTGGGGATTATCGGAGGTCCGTCCTGGGTTTTGACCCATGCCTTTCGACTGTATATTTTCGTATTGTTAACTATCAGTTTTGGGTTGAACCCGGTTCCAATCAGTCTGTTATTCCATGCGATAGGTAAAATCTGAGGGTAATTACAGTTATCGATTTATTAATTCAGTGCCACCTGAGTCCGTCATTCATAGCAACAACTGTCACTCTTTCCTTACCCTTGTTGAATACGGCGATTCCAGTTGACTTTGCGTGTTACATATAAATTTTTAAATTAATTGATATCGTAATTATAGGTAATATAGATATGGTAATTTGGAAAATTTAATGATGCCCTTCTGCATTACTACTGTCATATCAGTTTTAAAAGAATTAATTAGAATACGTATTGATATTCCCGATTTAATGTTTCCATAACTAGGATGATACTCTACATATAATGATGTGTGTAATAGTTGGATGTCTTGAATTACAGTCCTTAATAGCACTAGTTGATCTTTGTCGATATGGGCCTTTTAAGAATCGTCATGATGAGTTTTGAAGTTTATAGGCTGCCTTGTTATTACAATGTTAAGGTGTTACTTTCAAATTTAGGAGTTCACGCATGAATATGATGGAATATTGCATGATCATTTAGATTATGAATATAATAGCATTATGAGCCCCTCGGGTTGAATTATATGTTTTTCTTGTAATGGTCATTTTTAATTATTTTAATCACTGTATCTTGTAAATTGTAGACATGTGGTGATATCGTTATATCTTTAGACATTGTGATTTAATTAAGCTCAATTAATCATGAAATGAAAACCTAGCCAAATCCAAATAAGATGACTTATCACTAGATCCAATATCAATGTGAGGTTATTATTGGAGTACCTTCAATATCAATGTAATATTATTAATCAATATCAACAAGATGTTATTACGTTTTAGCCGATTATTTAAATGGTCTCATTAAGTATTGTAAAAGCTATATCTTGTCACCTCCAGTTATGATGGGTTGTGGAAATTTCCATTATGATGATGTCATGGCATACCAATGTCGGGAATTATGGTTTATAGGTAATTTCCTTTATGATGATGTTATGGCGTACTAATGTCGGGATTTATTGTTTATAGGTTTGCAATGGTAATGTAATTAGAAATTCTGAAGATGTATGGTTTTTACCGCATAAACAAGATTGCAAGTTTGGAGTTAAACGCGTGTCCTTTATTTATTTCATTGTTATTACAAGTAAAGATGAATGTCATGATTAGAGTTAGTAGTTGGAGGTTGTTGAGTCCTCTTCTGTTCATCCTGGTTGCGACATACTGTTCAGTATGTCACTACTTTTACCCACACACACACACCTTAGTCACACAAACGAAAAACAAAAAAAACATTTTGCACCTATCACTAGAATGGTTGTCGTAACGGCTTTGGTCGTTACAAATCGAAAGGAAAGGAAAGGAAAGGCACAATAAGACAAGGCATGCGAAGATAATGCAACATAAGGCAAAGAAAGACAAAGCAAGGCAATGAAAGGCATGACATAGAAATTCAAGGCAAGGATAAACATGGCAAGGCATGGCATGGAAAGGAAAGGAAAGGAAAGACAAGGCAAGTCAAGGAAAGGAAAATCAAGGCAAGGAAAGGAACGAAAAAAAAAGGCATTCCAAGACAATGCAACACAAGGAAAGGCAAGACAATGCAACACAAGGAGAGGCAAGACAAGACAAGGAATGGCAAGGCAAGGCATGTCAATGCAATGTAAGGAAAGGCAAGGAAATGCAAGGCAATGTGAGGCATGGAAAGGAAAGGAAAGGAATGTTATGTCAAGTCATGGCATGTTAAGAAGGAAAGACATAGAAAAGGAAGGAAAGGCTAGAAATGGAAAGGAAAGACAAGGCATGGTAATTGGGATAAATTGTGATGAGAATTTATTCTAAGACTAATTCATAAACTCTTTCTGGAGTTAGGAACAATTTTTTGAATATTTTTGTGTTCATTTATTTCACTTCATGGATTATTCTGTTATTGGTTTGATGTCTTATGCATCTAGTAAGGATTTCCATTTTATCAAGTTACCTTCTGCAATTGATTAAATTACTTACTTTATTATTTTTAATGAATAGCTGTATGTGTTTTATTAATTTGTTTCTCTTATTTTTTATAATAGGTATTGTTAGTACTAGAAGTCTCACCTAGACTGTTATAGGTGTGTGTCTAATATCAATTAGAAATCTTGTAGGCTTGTAAAAGATAAGAGTTTAGTTCAAGGTGTAGCGAATGGGTGAGAAACCCAGTTTAAAACATCAAGACAAGATTTCCACAAAATATACCCCAACAAGTAAGGCTTGAATAATCTCAGACCAACATCTAGAATATCAATGGAAAGATGAAAGACTTAGCAAAAAAATGTGAAGTATATGCATCAGGTTACATCACGTAATTTTGAAAAATATACAGAAGAAATATTATCAAGTAGGAACCTCCTAATCAACAAGAGAAAATACTTTGACAACACTTGCACCAATAAAAAAACAATAAATCATTCACTGCATTAAGTAACAAGTACTAAGATTAATGTAAGATCCTTTACTAACGCTTCAAAGTTAAATGGTAAATTTATAATCTAAATTAATTTTCCTTTCTTGAACACGACATCAAATTTCCATTTATGTTTGCATTAAAACAATCTAACTAATTTATGTTGAAGTTCTAGCAAATTAACCAACTAAATATTAAATTCTCATTTTATACAGTCCAAAATAGTCACAAAACAGATTACACAACATATTACACATTTTCCACACATAAATTCATATCATAACTTTCATTCTGAACAAAATTAATACTGGAAAAATACCTCTTGAAGAATAAGTTTTTCCTTTTCTTCCCTGTTGTTGCAAACTACTTGAAACTGCCTGAAAACTAAATCTTTTCCTCCCAACCAGCTAGGAACAGAGCCTCTCCAGCTCCCTATCTCCAAGAACCCTTGCGGTTTCCTGGCCCTCCAAGCCCAAAATCCCCACAACCCTGGTGCCCCCTGTGACAGACCTCCAACAGGATCCTCAGCAAAACCACCACAGGCTCCTCCACAAAACCCAAGCTCCTTAGAAAAACCACAACAAGATCCTTCCTCCAAACAAAAAAACACCCCGAAATACAATCCTCCAACAAGCTCCTCCCCCAGCCAACTAAAACAGTCCTCCTCAACAACAATGCTTCCCCCTTGCCTTATCCTCCCTTCCATCATTCACTGCCTTCTTCCCTCATTTAATTCTCAACTACCCTCCCTCAATTAGGTGTCAACCACCTTATCCTATCTTCATTAATGTGTTGATCTTCTGACACAAAATAATAGTTAATAATTTATTAAGCTGGATTTTATTAAACATATATTAAATCATGAAACTAATTAATTAATTAATTAAACCAATATGCATTCAACAAATATTTAACTAGGACAATTAATTAATTAATTAATTAAACTAATATACATTAAACAATTATTTAAATCCTGACAATTGATTAATTACTTAGGGTTGTTACATACACCCACCCTTCAAGAAACTTCGTCCCGAAGTTAAAGTGTTTTATGATACAAGGAAAAAGACACATGGTTCACACATTCATATCCAATAACCAACATTATTAGTAAGTAAGCCAAGAAAATTCATACATACTAGTGTACATGTGCATGAAATGCATGTGTAGCTAGTACATACAAGTCTCATGCATCTACTAATAACAATAACTATCATCTGAATAGTAATTTATGTATGCATCCAATCCCATCAACAAGACTATTCATTTTATAAAAGATAATAAATGAATCAAATGTTTGCGAAATCCCTTAATTACAATAATCTAGTTCAACAATGTTTATTTAGACAACTTGTAGTTTAGTTAAGTAATTATGAATATGCATATATACACATTTTCTTTTCATAAGAAAAGAACAATAAATTCCACCATAAGGCAAATCTCCATGCACTCTCAACTATTTCTACTCATCCTTCCACCCTAACTTACTTCCATCTTCCATTCCTATCCTTCCTCTGCTGGACTATCTTGGAGTGTCAACTATATTGACCTAACTCAAAATAGAAGCCGTCAACGGAAGTGTCACTATCTTGACCAAGATTCCCTAGCAGGCAACTGACAGTCATCATCACACATCTAGGGGAGCATGAGCTAACACCGTCCTCCCATGACTCCAGGTTTCAGAGGATACACGGTAGGAAATGCCTCCACCCCTCCTAACAGGACTAGGGTCCACACCCTACAATGGAATATACAGTGGCACTGTGTTGCTGGGAATTTTGTCATCGTTTATTCAGTTTTAGGTAGTCTCACCACCTGAAATCCTGCACTGGTCCACATATCATAGCAATGAATTCAAACCAATATAATTTCACATACAAAGATTCATACCATATTGTTTCTCGGTCGGTGGTCATGACATCCATTTTCATTACTATTATCCTTTGGCTATTTCATAGCAAATTGACCTACAGATTAGTCTTTAACACCAAATCATATATATCTATGCATTATCATCATGTAATTTCATACAAACATAATCTCAATTCGGTATCCACGTACCAACAACTTTAACATCAAAGTTTTCGAGTTAGAAATAGATCTCATAATATCCCCATAATTCAATTAACATTACCCATTCATAGAATCTTCATTTACATAATAGATTGCATCATATCCATCATCATTCAAATAACGTTTAAACCTTCATAGGATTCACATTCACATAGTAGATCACATCATCTTCATCATCATTCAAGTGATATTTAAACATTCATAAAATTTACATTCTCACAATATATCACGTCATATCCATCATCATTCAGATACATTTAAACATTCATAATGGTTCATACGTCTTAAAAGTTCAAGTGTATCATTAATAGTTTCACTGTGAATAAAAAAAAAGAAAGGTGATTAGGCCTAAGGTAAACTTAGCTGTCTAAGTCAAAAAGTGGTGTTATATACACCCAACCTTCGAGAAACATATTCTCGAGGTGGTCAAAAAATTGAGGGATAATCTCTTCGTAATGTCTTGACATCCTCCCAAGTAGTGGATCCCAGACTATACTTGTCCCACTGGACCTTAACTTGGTCTACCAGATGATTTCTGAGCTGTCGGACTCTACGGTCCAATATGTGTAACGGTTCTACCGTGAGGGTTCCTGCGTCCAATAGCTGCAATTCCTTCAAATTTAGTTTATGTGATTCATCAACAACATAATGACGTAGAACAGATACATGAAAAAAATTATGAGTTTTATGCAAGTGGGGTGGAAATACAAGACAATAAGAAACGGGTCCAGTTTTCTCTTGGATTTTGAATGGTCCTATAAATTGAGGTGACAACTTTGTCCCCTTATCAAACTGAATGGTACTCTTATTAGGCCTAATACAAATGAAAACCTGATCTCCCACTTTATAACTTTGATCATTCTTGCGTGCATCCACATAACTTTTTTGTCTATCCTGTGCTTCCTTTAGTCTCTACCTAATCCGAATCACCTGTTCCTCCATCTCTTGAATCAATTATGACCTACTTTTCACTCAGTTTTCTAACCTCTCCCAACTCAACATTGTTCTGCACGGCCTTCCATACAGAGATTCATAGGGTGGCATTCTGATGGAGCGATGAAAATTGTTATTGTAGGTGAACTCTACCAAAGGTAAGTACTTATCCCAATGGGTTTGATTATCCATAACATACATCCTAAGCATGTCTTCCATAACCTAATTTCATCTCTCGGTTTGCCCATCTATTTTAGGATGATAAGTTGTACTTAAGTTCAACTGACTCCCTAACGGTGACTACAAACTTGTCCAAAACCTAGAAGTGAATCTGGAGTCCCTATTTGAAATGATATTCTTAGGTATCCCGTACAAATGGATGGACTCACTTACAAACATGTGTGCCAAATCAGTGACATCATAAGTGTCTCTAACCAGAATAAAATGAGCACTCTTGGTTAACTTATCAACTACTACAAGAATGGTATTATGTCTAAGAGATGCGAGCAGCAACCCCACAACAAAATACATAGAAATGACTTCCCACTTGGACATAGGAACATCATGTGGTTGTAGGAGACCTATCGGGTGATGGTGGTCGACTTTCACTTGTTGACACTCTAGGCACTTGGCGATGAAATGGACTACATCACGCTTCATGCCTACTCAAAAGAAGATCTACCTCATGTCTGCGTACATTTTCTTCACACCTGGATGTGCACAATAAAGTTCTCTATGGGCTTCCTTTAGTATGATGCTTCGAATATCCCCACCTTCAGGTATGTACATCCTTCCTAGATATCTCAATAGTCTGTCTTCTTCCAGACTATTTCCTTCACACTTTGGATATAATTGCCTCCCACTCTGGACGTTTGAGGTAACCTTTAAATACCAATTGTCTCCAAGCAGTTGCGTCAACACACGTTCCCTCAGATTGACTTTTAAGGGTACCAAGGAGAAGACACGTGGTCTACTACTCAAGGCATCCATGACCACATTCTCTTTTCCCTAGATATATGAAACACCAAAATCGTACTCACTCATGAACTCACTCCATTACCTTTGCTGGCATTCATATCCCTCTGAGTGAAGAGATGTTTTAAACTTTGATGGTCCGTTTTGAGCTCAAAGTTTCTCCCTACTAGATAGTTCCTCCAAAGTTTCAGAGCTAGCATTACAACTGCCAAATCTAAATCATGAGGAGCATAAAGCTCCTTGTGTTTCTTCAACTTTATTGATGCATAAGCTATCACTCCTCCATCCTTCATTAGCATGGACCCCAACCCTTGCTTCAAGGCATCCGTGCAGACTGTGAAGTCCTTTTCAATATCCGGAACTTGTAGAATTGGCACACTAGTTAGTAACCTCTTAAGCTCGATGAATGGACTGTCACATTATTATGTCCATTCATACTTGACCCCCTTGCGCTACAAAGTGGTGATGGCTTTCGCTATTTTAGAGAACCCTTCCACAAATCTCTGATAGTAACCTGCTAGCCCCATGAAGCTTCTCACCTCATGAGCATTTTTCAGCACTGGCCATTCCATAATGGCCTTTACCTTTTCTGGGTCCACAGAGATTCCTTCACCGGAAATGATATGACCTAAATAATGAATTTATTTCTGGAAGAAG
The DNA here is from genome assembly GCA_032191745.1 of Picea mariana. Taxonomy (NCBI): domain Eukaryota; kingdom Viridiplantae; phylum Streptophyta; class Pinopsida; order Pinales; family Pinaceae; genus Picea; species Picea mariana. Next base: position 8,125 of record JASDQU010249429.1, on the reverse strand, counting down.
GAACACTTCGACAACTTCCCATACAATTTGTTCTCTCTAAGGTAGGAAAACACCACTCGTAAGTGTTCCTCATGCTCTCTTTTTTTCTTGGAATAGATGAGGATATCATCTAAAAAGACTTGTACAAAGTGGTCTAACTACTTCTGGAATACATCGTTCATGAGGCTCATGAATATTTTTGGTGCATTGGTCAATCCAAAAGGTACTACAACAAACTTGTAATGCCTAAACTGAGTTTGAAAGGAAGTTTTAGGAATATCGCCTTCCTTAATCCTTATCGGGTGATACCCTGATCGCAAATAAATTTTTGGGAATACCACTGCTCCTTTCATTTGATCAAATAGATCATCTATCCATAGAATTGGGTACCTATTTTTCATTTTAGCATGGTTCAAGTCCCTGTAATCTATACATAGTCGTAAGGAACCATCCTTCTTCTTCACAAAGATTACTGGTGCACCCCAAGGTGAGAGACTAGGCCTTATTATCCCTAAGTTGAGTAGCTCTTTTAACTACATCTCCAACTCACAAATTTTTGGCACTGTCATCCTATATGGAGTCTTGGAAATTGCTTCTACACCAGGTTTTAGCTCAATAGTAAAATCAAGCTCCCTCTTAGGAGGTAACCCCGAAAACTCTTTCAGAAAAACATCCTTAAAATACGACAATACTGGGTACTGATCCAAGGAGGGTCCCTTCCTTTCATTCACTACTTCCGCTACATACAGTCGACACCCTTGCCTCATGCACCGCTTAAATTTCATAGTTGAGATAAAGCATAGAGACACCCTTCTCCATACACCGTGGATCTCTACTAGCCTTCCTTCATCCTCAACACAAAGCACCCTTTTTGCGAAACAATCTACCATAGCTCGATGGGATTCTAACCAATCCATTCCAATGATTAGGTCAGACGTCTCGAGGGTAGTGACGTATACCTTCAACCTGATAGTACACAGTCCCATTTCTACTAGACAATTATCAACGCTAGGTCCTACTACTTGTTTTTCCCTCAAAGCCATATCAACTTATTTAAAGTCATCGTGCTCGTAGGTTGCCAACCCACTCTTTTCTAATGCAGATGGTGAAATGAAACTATCTGCAGCACCAGAATCAAATAAAATTTTAACATTGAAATGGTTTAGTGTACCTGACAACTCCACCACCGTGGATTTATGTTCTACCTGGCGATTATTAACTATTGCATAAATCTGGTCGCTACCACTTTCTCTTCCCATCGGGGCCTTTCCTTCTCTATGCACAAATCATGCTTGCAACTCTAGGAAGCATTGGTAATGGGGTCCTCCACACCCCCAACATGTAACATGAGATGGAACCTACGCACAACTCTGTGACGGTCTTTGAAGTGATTTCCTTGCCTTGGAACCCCTACCCCTACTAGCTGCTCCCTGAGATGGTCGTGGACCTCCCTGCATCGTTGGTGATGAACGGGATGTTGCACTCGCTGCCATTGAAATACCCATGGAAACTATCCTTGGTGCGACTCTATTACCATAAGGAGGTGGCCTAAATCTCCCTCCCTTGGAGAAGGTCCTAGGGGCCTTCCCCACAAATCCATGATGATGTGGAAATGTCGATCTCATACCTCCATTTAAGTTCATGTCTTCCTCCTCATAACGTGCATTTTCAACTGCTTCCTATACTGAAGACGATTTCCACATCCGCACCATGGCCCTTATCTTAGGGTTTAACCCATAGACAAAGTGTTCTTCCTGTCGTTGATCATTATCCATGTATGAAACATATTTCACCAACTCCATGAACCTGATCTCGTACTCTTCCATGGTCTTATTCCCCGATATTAGAGCATGAAATTCTCCAACTTGTTGTTCCTCATAGTAAGCTGGTAGATATTTCCTTCGGAACCTTTCCTCAAAAAGTTCCCAAGAGATGGTGTCTGGGGTAAGGTGCAACTGCCTCTCCAGGTTTCCCCACCAATTCAAGGCACTATCCCTTAACTAGAAGATTGTTATCTTTGCCTTTGATGTGGAAGCATAGTCTCTTAAGGCGAAACATCTTGTCATTCCTTCCAACCGGGCCTCTGCATGTTCACTGGCGTGATCCTCGACAAACTATGGAAGTTTGGTCTTATTCAATTCTCTAGTTATGTCTTTGGGTGGAGGCCCTCCCCCTGAATACCTCGATGCTTCCAGATTACCCATTCTATATGGTGGAGGCTCCACTTTGATCCTTGTTGGTAGATGACCCTTTAAAGTCTCATTTATGGCCTCCAAAGAGCGCAGAATGAGAGCTAATTCAGGCGATGATGGTGGCGGCACTAGAGGTCCCTGTGATGATGCCCCTCTGCCTTGATTTTCTCGAGTCGTAACCATCCTATATAATTGAATCTGCATCAACCAAAATTTTGTCAGGGAGAGTCTAAAGAAATTCACATTTGCACAACTTAAACTTGAAAACAGGGTTAGGCGTAAGTTTGTTTTTTTACTTGTCTATAAACAGACGTTACTCTCTTTAGGGGAAGTGGCTAGGTTAGGGTTAAAGCATCTAAGCTTGATGTCTTCGCCTAAGAAAACTATTGATTCCCTCGCCTGGTATCTACGCTAGCACTGTACCACACTCACCAATTCCTCTAACTTACCTTCCTAGCGTGAATAAAACCCCTTGCCCCTTTTATCATGGTTTAAGTCCTTAAAAATTTCTTTTTAAAACCAGCTAATGTGAACTTGAACATACTTAATGATTAAATTATGTTCTTAAGTATTAACATTAATTACTAACTTTAATTAATTAATCATTAATATCATTAATTGAAATAAAATTAAAACTTTTAAATTAAACTTTACTCTAAAATAATGATTTGAAATAAACAAAACTAAATAAATCAACTTTACTTTACCTTAAATTAAACTAAATAATGCTTTTGAGATAATTAAACTTTATTAAATTATAATTTGATTTTTGAAATAATTACAATTAAAATAAATTGTTAAAATTTATTGTTAAATTTAATTGTTTTTAAAATAATTACAATTAAATTAAGTTTAAACGGATAATAATAATAAAATAAAATAACAAAACAACAAAATTAAAAACAAAAAAATTAATTTTAAAAAAAATTAAAATAGGGTAGTGTGGGTCCTCGCATGAGGACCACGTGCCCCCTTTTCCCTGTCAACTTCCAAAACCCTACACGCCCCACCCCCAAACCCTACACGCATCCTTCCTCTATGATTTTGTGGTCGGGCCTCTTCCATTTTCATTTTTTTTCATTTTCTCAGTACAGGGAAGGCGTAATGGTTGTGTGGGTTTGGCTGCGCAATCCTTTGGCTGTGTAACTAAGCCGTCACGGCTCCTTCCTATGGAAGATTTGTAAAGTACACGCCCCCGTGGTCTCCTCCTTCGTGGCTTGGTGCATGGTCTTGGCCACTGGGCTTTGGTGCTTGATAGCTTGGGCATTGGCTATCAGACCTTTCCCAAGGCATTTCCTTTACCACAGGGCATGGGGTCGAATACCGGAAGCTCCTTTGCATTGGATTTGCTACCTGCGGGTTCTATGATTTGTATTTTCTTCCTATGCATGGAGGTCCAAGGTTCAAAGCTTTGGCAAGGGATGGGCTACCATCCTGCCCACCATTTTAACAAATATTTTAACAAAGTCGTCTACTCCCAAATATTTTAACAAAGCCCCATTACCATTGCGCCATGCATTTGGTTCTTCATGGTTTGGTGTGATGCTTGGTGCACAGGCTGGTGCATGATCTCTCCTCCTTCATGGCTTGTGCTGAGTTGGGCTTTTGTTATGGGTTGTTTTATGCATGGGCTTGTGGATGCGTTGTGCACAATACTATGCCCCCATGGGCTTCTCCTCCACGATTTAGCACTTGTTTTTGAGCATTGGATTTATTGTTTAGTGTTGGTTTTGAGCACTGGATTTGAGTGATTTGTGTTGTATAGTTTAGTGCGCTATCTCAGGAACTAAGAGCTAGGCCTTCAAGCTACTATTTTTTTTTATAGATACCAAATCATAATGCAATGGATAGTCTCCCTTATGGGCTTCTCTATGGTGCCCTAGAACTTAGTCTTTAGTGTTGAGTTGTGTTGTGTTGGGTGCCTGGTATGGCCCTTGGGTGCTTGGCATGGATAAATGGAGGTTGGGCCTTCGAGCCCAATAATTTTTTTTGTATATATATATATTTAGTGAAAAGATAGTTGGTCATTGCAGGATCCCTCCTTGTGGTGCATTATGTGTTGGTATTTGGCTTGTGATGTGTGGCTATCTTGTGGAATTAGTGATTTATAAATAACACATACCCTTGGAGATTGGGCCTCGAGCCCTGATATTTTTCTTTCTCTCTCTCTCTCTCTCTCTCTCTATATATATATATAGATAGATAGATATAAATAACCATATATAAGAGATATGT
>JASDQU010249428.1:0-16428 GCA_032191745.1 Picea mariana | reverse complement strand
AATTTATGTTTCACTTGGTTGTTTGAATTTAATTAAGAAATTATAGTGACCAACACTAGCCAACCATTCAAACAACTCCTAGTGGATTCTCGCAAAGAAGATCTCATGAATTTTGGTGAAGATGTATCTTTGTAACCAATCCTCAGTACTCAGTTTAGGGTTCTTGTTATGGGCTTTAGATAAATCCCTCTCTTGATCCTCTATCCACTTTTGAATCTCTTTCTTTGATGGGAGCCACCTTGAAATTCCCTTACATAGATTCTTGTCCTAGCAATGGAACCATTTGTTGGCACAGGGGCAGACCGACGGTTCACTCCAAGAGCGCACCAACAAGCCCTAAATATTGGCCCTTTCGGCAACACCTGTGAAGCAGATGCAGTCTCACCCGAAGTAGCTAAGAGGGGGGTTGCAGAACAGGGATGTCTACAACCAGGGGAATATCAAGTGGAACTAATACAACAATAATGCAGCATTCATATATCTCTTTATCAGTTAGATCTACTCTATGAAGCTATGCATTTGATCTAACATAATAATGCAATTAATAGTATAATAATGAAACAAATCCAGGCAGCAATCGCACATACATAGCACTAAATATACGTGGTTCACCCTCTCTCTAGGGATACGTCCATAGAAATGTGCTTCTAATATATTAAGATAAAGCTTACAGTTATTATTTGTGTTCTTAGTCATCAGATCTTCTCTCTTCTTTTTTCTGTCTCCCACCTTCCTACGCACCCAACTGCAGGACTTGATCTTCGCACCCATTTGAAGATCTTACAATACCAAAAGGATCTCACTCTCATCACTCCTCTCTCTCACAGAATAATACTTCTTAACCAACAAAAATCAATATCAATACCCAAAACTAGTACCCCCCTGACCTAGGTCCTCTCGACCTCTATTTATACATTACAATCCCTCACCAACAACCTCAGGTCAAAACCTAGGTGTCAAAACCCTAATTACGAAAACCCTAGGTGTCTAAAACCCTAGGTCAACTTGACCCACTTTTTCCAGGCTTCGCCATCTTGTTTTTCCTTCTTCATCTCGCGGTGCTCCAAAGCATCCAATGATGGCTTTCTCTTCTTGTTGAGTTGTCCACGATCCTTCTTCCTTTTTGATCTGTCATCCTTGATCTTCTCATCCAATGGCTTGATTTTTCATACTTCGCTCCATCCTTCCTGCTCTTTTGCTCACTTTGACTCAATGACAGTTATTGTGTCTCCCGTGAAGCTCTCTTTTTACCTTTTCTTCCTTGCATAACCAAGGGTCAACAGGGTCTGGAGCTCATCAAGAGAGAGTGGGATCAACATCAAATGGGACCCCTTTATTCCTTTATTCCTCTTTATTCATCTTCCTTCCCTAACTTATCCTTGTAAAGTATTTAGTCTTTCAGTTTTGCATGTGTTATCACACAAGTTGTAGGTTGGTCAAAGCCCGACCCAATCACCAAGTGGTGACAACTAAGGGACACTATACCAAATTTCACCTTGATATAGGTCCCGCACTGCAAGGGTGACTAGGTCACTCTAGGGAGGTGAACCCAGTGACCTTGGGGGATTGAGATGGATGGAAAGGAAAGAAGAGAAGCATCCCCCTAAATTTCAGTGATGGAATAGGAAATATGGTTTTTATGACTCATCCTTGGGTGGTTTAATGTTTCCAATTCTTTGGATGTGTGCAAAGGGTGTTTGTACCTGCCCGAGACACAAGAAAAGAAACACTTGCATATAGCAATGTTAGGTGGACAAGAAAGTTAAGCTTGTTGTCCCTAATTGCAGCAATAAAAAATGATATATATCAATACATAAAAGATAATAAGGGATGCAATATAATTGCTAAAAGTCCAATTGAATAAGCAGGAGACAAGCTAGTAAAACTAGTTTATCTCAAAAATGATAGAACAAGACTTTAACACAAAAGGAAAGGTTGTCATAAAACGCTAATTGCATTGATATTTATCAGCCTTATGTCTGTAAAAAACTTTTTATTACAGCAAGTAATTTAACCACTAAAACTTGCCCAAAACTTGCCAAAATATGTGTTCTACTTAGTAGATTATGTAGGCATATTTTAGGCAATTTTCAATGGTTAAATTAGGATTTATTCAAGAGCTTGGTTATGGTTTTCTGCACCACTAATGGCTGTAGGTTAAATTTGTAACAACAACAAGAAATACTTGGAGAAATGAAACACCCTAGTGGCTCAAGCAAACATTTATGGCATAGATTTGATTCCACTAGAAACAACTTCAAAATAACGAAATTTCACGTTTCCCAAAGAAACCATTTTATATCTCCAATGAAACAAGTGATGATTAGTGCATTTAATGATTGGGTTAATGGAGTCAAGAAAAGAAAGAGCTAAAGGTATTACCTCCTTGGGGGTGTAAATCCTCTTATTCCCCAAGGCAAGTATCCCTAGCTAGGGCTTAGGCTAAGAGGGTGTATGCACTTATACTTCTCTTAGAAAAACCTTATTGAACCAATACAAATTAAGCATAAAGTAATGTAGGCTAAGGCGGGGGTGTATACCCTCATACTTACCACCTAGGTCTAGCAAAATAACCTTGTCTTGAAACAAAATGATAATATAATGCAAAAAAAGCCTTACCAATTCAAGGAAAATGCTAAGATAAACCACCACAATAGAAAAGAAGACCCTTCGAAGGCTAGTGAATCATTTCCATCAACCATATAACCAAGAAAGTAGTCATACACAAGAGAAAAAGAGAGAAATAGCTAAAGATATCGAATATTTCATTCCAAGTACCTCTCCAAGATGGGAGAGTTATGATATAAAATGAGATCTTATGATCTCTATTTATACAAAATATCACTAACATAGTTTATCCACATAATATTAGGGTAACCACAAGATTAGGGGTCAACAACCCTAATATTACCCCTTTACCCAAATAACATTAAGCAATTCATATTTAAATTCTACTTTTTGCACAAATGAAAACCCTAAGAGTGATGTCACCCCTTTAGGAGGGATGTTTTGGCACTCTTAGGAAAAACATTGAGTTGGAGATGGTAGGGTTGGGCCTCCAAAGGCCATGTTTCTCCAATCCAACATTTTTCTTCATGATTCAAGGGTTTCTTCCTTCAAAACATGCCATGTGTAACCATCACCACCTCAAGCCCCTCAAGCATGATGTCAAGCCTCCAAAAGATGACGTTTTTCCTCTTCTAGGAAAAATGATTGGCATGTGAGGGCTAGGTGACGTATCTCAACTCATCTTCTAGGCCTCCAAAGGTACATTCCTTTCATCCAACATGTGGGCCCTTAGAATCCAACCTGTGGGCTTCAAGCCCCATGGAATCCCAAGCTAGGCTTTTTCCTCCAAAACTATCCACCAACAACGTCCTTCAAATACAAATAAGCATGCCCTCCAAGGATCTAAAGTCAAAATATCATGATAAGTAAATAAAACCAATAATAAAATCCACCTAAGAATGTGCATCAAAGATTAACTTGTTGGATTACTAAGAGGGAGGGGGGGGTGAATCAATAATGAACAATTATACCAATTATTAATCGTTTAAACCAAATGTATAATCTTTTACTTATTCAACCATGCTCACTTGTTCATCACCAATATCTTATTGTATCATAAGCATTTAAATTCATCAGTGCATAATAAACAATTAAAAAACACATCCACACAATGCACAGTACACCAATATTTACGTGGAAACCCAATGCGGGAGAAAACCACAAAATTCTTTTCTTATATGTAAAGAATTACATTTAAGGAAGAACCAACTTTCAATTCTCTAGCTACAACTGGAAGGAGGCTCTGACCCCCTAGTTTCTCAGGCTACAACCCGAGGGAAGCTCCAGCTCCCCAATTCTCTGGCTACAACCAGAAGGAGGCTACAACCCCCTATGTTCTTCGTCTACAACCGGAAGATGGATACAACCACCTATCATTTTCTCGTCCAACCGCCCTAAAATATAAGTAGAATGATGGAACCACTGTCACACTGTCACTGTGAGGTATACTGCTATAAACCTATACCAATTTGTGCCACTTACCTGTAATCAACCTGTGCCACTTACCTCTAATCAACCTATGCCACTTTCCTATAACCAACATGTACCTGTTCCTTTCCTGTACCAACAAAACTAAATACACCAACAACATGTACCAATACTCTCCTCAATATATCATATCTGATAACATAGACATCATACCCAAAATCAAAATAATATCACTCAAACCATGTGCCAACAATGCACATCAATCATGTACATCAACCATGTACATCAACACTATACAAAGATAACCAACAACATGTACCAATAATGTATCAACAACAAACCAAACTATGCCTCAACAAGATGTATTAAGATCGCCATGTACTTCAAGTATCTATCTCATCCATGTACCCAAACATATACCTCTACCATATACCAATAACATACACCAAGATAACCAACAAGATACCTCTAGCAATGCACCACACTCTCCATAAATCAAATACCATAAATCCTCACATCAACCATGTGCCACAACCTCACTGTTATACAACCTCTATCTGTACCAATAAATTCAACAACATACCGCAACCAAAATCCCTCAAACATGAACCAATACTAAACTTCAGTGGATCTACCTCAGATCAACTCTATATCAAGCCCTAAACTTTCAAGAGGGCATCCAACATATTTACAAGGCAAACCCTCAACTAGATTCATAGATTCAACACTACACATTTGAAAACCATACCTTTTTCTTCTTGTAGCGTTTTTCTATCGTGGTTTTGTTTCCATGATTCTGTTGCTGTGGATCTTCTACCACAATTTTTTGGCTGCAATTTTTCTTCCACACTTTTTCTGCCATGGTTTTTCTACCACACCGTTTCCGCTGCACTTTTCCTGCCACGATTTTCTTGCCTCACTTTTTCTGCCACACTTTTCCTGCCACAATTTTCCCGCCGCACTTTTTCTGCCGCTATTTTTCTGGTGCACTTTTTCTACTACGATTTTTCTACTGCGATTTTTTTGCTGCACTTTTTTTGCCGCACTTTCTCTCTATCAATAATACCCACCCAAATAACCTTTTACAAAATAGATATTCAATCATATTCGATATGTGCTAATGGGAGACCCTTTCTCTCTTATTTATACACTCCAAGTAGCTTCCTCTAGAAGCATCAACTTTTGTCCACTTAACCACTTTGTCCACTTAGCCACTTTGTCCACTTAGCCACTTTGTCCACTTAACCGCTTTGTCCACTTAGCCACTTTTTCCACTTAACCACTTTGTCCACTTAATTTAACCACTTTGTACACTTAACTTAACTACTTTCCAAAAATAGTAAGTTCTCCACTCCTAGTTGCAACTAAATTTATTATTTAATTAATTTCTTTTGCAACCACTTTGACTTATCCATAAATAGTAAACTCACCACTTCTTGTTGCAACCACTTTATTATTTAAATAATTTCTCTTTGCAACCACTTTGACTACTTTATTATTTAAATAATTTAACTTTACTCACAACTTCTTGTTGCAACTAACTTTTCTATAATTAGTCAATTCATAACTTCTTTTCCCTTAACTAACTTCTTATTGCAACCACTTTATTATTTAATTTATTTCTTGGTCAACCACTTTGACTATTCAATCTTCTCATCACAACTACTTTACCATAATTACTAAACTCACAAATTCTTGTTGCAACTAATTTATTTTTAATTATTTTCTTAATGCCGCAATTATACCCATGATTAACTCCTAGTTACCATCAATTTGACTAGTACACTTCTTCTAGAAGATTCTAAAATAATTGACTTCTTTGACATTCTAGGGGCTTCTAGAGAACTCATGAGGGCTATCCAACTTCATATGGCCATAACTCTCTAACTATGAGGCGTTATGTGGTGCTCCACATATCATTGGAAATGGCATCACATATACTATCCATATAGAATAGTCTTACCTATAAATTCATTGATCATCATGCCTTTATACCTCAACTAGACTCATATCCCTTACCCATTCCTTTGTGCTACCAGAATTTTCTATTGAACTTCTCCAAGGGTTGACACCAATCTACAATATCACTTGCCAAGAGTTGACATCAATGAAAACCAAAAGTACAGAAAAATTTTCCATCAACCTAAGCCAATTGTTTGACATACCCTATCAAACAAGTAAGTTCTCAAAGACATTGTGTGACCTTCCAAGCTTTGATATGGGAGGGTTGACGAGGTGTCCTATTGGGTAGATCTTTCCTAGGTCAAGGCATGTTTCCCAAGTGATCCCTCTCTAATCCATGTAAAGTGAATGAAGTGGTCAAGGATTAAGACTCAATGGGCATGGGGTTCATGACATATAAGGGGTTGTAGTGTCTCCTTCATGGTTTCCTTTGTAGAGGGTGTGTGGCACCTTCATTTGCGATGCAATTTTTCCAAGCCCATCCTTTTTCCATTCTTTGTTTCTTTCACAGTTTAAGGACAAGTTGAAGGCCATTGTCTTGGCATGGTGTCCAGATAATGACGGTGTCACTCATGAATACCTAGCAGAAATGAGAAGGATTATTCATGATGAGACCCCCTTTCTCTCATCCATGCAACTAAGAGACATTACCCTAGCTTGGTGACCAAATGATGGTAATTTCATACTAGTATATATCCATGATCATGATAGGTCATCTCATGATGAGACCTCCCACCCTCCAACTAACCCTTTAAGAATTCTTAATCATTATTCTTGTGGGTCCCCCTTTTCTCACAGATAAGTGTTTCAATGCTTTCTTGGTTGATTCTTGGGGGAAACATCTGGAAGGTTTATAAACACGCTTTTATCTTTTACCCAAAAACAATCCCTCTGGGATTTCAACCCATTCTTGGGTCAATACACCCTAAAATCCCAAGAGATAAGGAAATGGGGGGTCTTAAGTGATGAAAAGTGGTAAGTATGATCAGGAATGATATGGTGGATCTTCAAGGGAGTTCCTAGTATAAAATCCATCCCGAGGAAAGACCACTTACTAGGGAACAATGTCAACCACTAAGTTGAAACAGGGAAAAAGGCATAATGTCCAAGCATATGTCATGAAGTCTAAAGTAGTCTAAGATACAACATAATCAAATGCCTCAAATATTGAAATGAAACTCACCATAATACCTGACTTGTACCTCATGGAGTAAGGCCTAGCGCCTCTCAGAAGGCAACTGGTGTGGTGGATGCCATCTAAAAATCGATGACCTCTGTGGTGGTGAGAATGGTCTCCATATGTGAAAATGGATACCACTTTTCATGTAGTCTCTTGACACTCCATATCTGTAACCTAAGGGACTCAAGACATGATATCCTTATTCATCGTATAAAATGGGGATAATGGTGTGCTTTTCCTAGAGGGAATATTTCTATCTTTTCTATACAATCTTGATCTGCTATGATTTCGACCCAAAATCACTAGGGAAATATCCCGTCAACAGAATTGGCGACCATACTGGGGATTCTCCTAGTTTGGGTCAGTATCTTAAGGTCTCTTGCTTTCTTTCCTTGTCATTTATTCTGTAGTTTCAGAGTTTTTTACAAAGTTTTTAGCCTCTCATGAATTGTTACCTAGTCCTGAAGCCCTCTTTCTTGGAGTGCCTTTTTATTTTTATGATCTTTACTAGCCATCCATGAGTTGTTATTATACATCCCACGTACATCTGTGTGTTTCACTTCTATAGCCTACGGATATCCATGAGTTGCACTACTAATAGTTGCACACCTGTGTGAATTTAGAGTTTTTTACAAAAAAACTCTTTTTATTTTTGGGTTTAGTGCTTCGTTTGGTTAGTTACCTGGCTTGTCCTAAGTCCCTTTTTGTCTTTGCTCTATTGAAATCTGAAAGTTTATCATACAGAAAAAAGAAAAATACCTTACTCTTGGTTTCCCAACATTCTTGGATTATTTTTAGAATTCTGGAGGCCATGAATCATGTATTATGCAGTTTCTTTTAACATCTTTTGTTAGTTTTGTTTTGATAAAAAAAAAACTAGTTTTTCTGCTACTTAGGTCTCTTTCTTCCTTTGCATTGTTTGCATTGTTATTTGAAAAATAAAAATTTGTTAGCATAGGTTTTTGTTTTCTTCTCATGTGGAAAGAATTTCAAAAGAAAAGTAGGAAAGAAAAGTTTTCCTCTTTTGCATTTTGCATTAGAAAAGAAAAAAAAATTGCATTTTAAGGTTTGAAGGATTGTTCTTGCATTTTCTTTGTGAAACTCTTTTTCATTTGAAGAATTAGTGCAAAGTTTTATTTTCCAGTGTTCTTATAAGTTTCATTTTTGTAAGAGTCTCAAGCAACATTAGTTTCACCTCCATACCCATTGAGTAAAAACAACCACTAAAACAAACGCTAAACCAATGTACAATGCATCTATGAAAAGAAAAAATTTGAAAGATAAGGAAAGAGGGAAAACTTAGTGGGAAGAAAACTGACCCTCAAAAGACACTGCTGACTATGAAAACTTCTATGCAGTTCTGTCCTTCACTCCAAAGAGACTTTGCAAGGATGAAAATTTATGTTTGGTGAAGGTTTTGATGAATGTGTAGATGTTTGTATGGATTTGGTGAAGTGAATGCACTAGTGAGAATCTCTTAACTATCCAATTTATTTGATCAGAAGGAAGAGGAACCAAATCCCATGAGTGGTTCTAAATGAGGGAATTGTATTCTTCATTCACGACAACTTCCCAATAATGGTTTCCTGCAACCTCTACATAGGACTTAGGATCAAATGAAAGAACCATATAAAAATGCATGGGTAATAATGACTCAATGGTTGTGAGAGCATGCAAAACACCCTCAAAAGAGATCTTGTTTACCTTGAATCGACAATTTCACCCACTATATCTCTCACAACTTGTTGGGTATGTTGTTCCCACCATGGTCTAAGATCCAGAATAGTAATGGTGTGATCATGAACATCTGAATCAGATTTTGAAATATGATCTAATCTCTTATTTAAATAGCATGAAGAATCCCCATTGATATTGGCTTAATGAAGAGGTGGAGAAGTTGTTGCAGACTACTCCTAGAATGAATATAGGGTGCCTTCATTGAACTTCTCAATTCTTTCAATGAACAATTTGTTTGTGGAAGGATCCAAGTATTATGTGAGGAAGAAATAAAAAATAGAGCATGGCCCTTACCTAGACATTCCAATGGTGTTTCTCTAGTATTTGTATTGGTGCTTTCTAGTATGAAATGTTCAATATCATTATGTGTTCTGAATACACCCTCCAATGTGCTCCATACTTTATGTGGCGTGGAAGAATATTTTACATGGAAGAATAATTATGGATATATTGACAAGCATATCATCCTGAATTCCATATCATGTCTATTAAGAAACTGATCATTCTCATCAGTAGAATTGGGTTCTACTTCGATTCCCATAGTATTATGATAAATTCCTTTGCTTCTGAGGAGAATGGGAACTTTAGGATTCCATTCAAAATAATTGTATGGGGTGAGAATCATTGTTGGGCGGAGATCCATTCTCTGTGGTCACTCCAATCCTTTGTAAGCTACAAAATAAAGTATATGTTCCTCCTTACAAGATCATGTTCTCTGATACCATGTGAAATTGTTGAATAACTTGCATAAAGAATCTAGTTTGCAAAAAGAAGCAACAATTTCAAGCTTGAGACAAAAGAGATGAAGAGAGAATGAATGAAAATCATTTCCAAAATGAATGAGTGAATAATTCACAAGTGATATAGGATACATGATGATATAATGCACCATAGTTGAGCTTCTAGGGATTACATGAACATGCACTAACTGAAACATTAGTAATCTACCACCTAGTCTTAGTTAACTATCCATGCGGTCAACAATTAACTAGTTATTCACAAGTGGAGTGAAGTACACTCATGCATGTGCAATGAATTCTCCCTCCTAGCCTCATGCACATGTAACTATCACTCCTAGTTATGATTCCAAGGAAGACATGTGCTTTTGGTTATGATTACAAGGTAGGTATGCAACATTGGTGATGATTCTAAGGTAGGCATGAAATATTGGACTCCACTAATGTAACTGATGTATAATTGAAGCATGAATTAAGAAGAGGTGTTCCCTTGTATAGGGGAATACCAATCTCAACGAAGGGAGAATATATTGGACCAAGTGATACCAAGTGCACCCTCACAAATGGACTATAGAACATAAAAATATATGTACTAGGTAAATGTGCATGTATACTCCAATAAAGGAGATGGGTTGTTCAATTTCAGATGAACCATAGTTGATTTAGCTTCCAAGTATTTAGAAAAGGAGAATATGGAAGATTTCCTATGTATATTTTCTATATCCCTTATTAGATTGTTGATTGTAGTGAGAGGTATCATACTATAAACTTTGGGTACTTGTCCATGAATATAATGGGATAGTGTCACACACCAAGGGTTCACCTGCAATATTTTATATTTTTAACAACCACACACTACTAGGGTGTCATAAACAACATATAGTTCATGATGAAGTACCATTGGCATATGATGGTAGTTGCAAAATAACATGTTACAATTAATAGGGTAAAGTGGCTTTCCATTTTTCTACCATCTTCTTGTGGTATCTTGCTTTTGAAAAGAGATTGTGTAATTGTCAGATCGGTGGAATATCTTGTGAACCCAAACTCAATTTTCAATCAGGATCCTACAAAATTCAATGCACATGTAAAGTTAGTGTAAATTCAATCAAATAATCTAAAAAATCTAGACTTACTACAAACAACAAGGGAGAACTTGGTGAGTACACAATGATATGGAATGAGGAATTTGAAGAATCGACCATTTGATACTATCACTCCCCCCCTTTCATTTGAGCCAAAACCATAACTAATACGTGCCTACACTCTTAAAAAATATTGGGAAGCTTGTAACATTCTAACTTCAAACAAGATTCTGAAGGTCTTTTTTTAGTAAAGCGGTGCACCTATTTTAAATTAGCAAACCCATGCATTTTGATATACTAGTTGCATAGGTGTGCTAAAATTTTGTGTATGTTGAAAAATCCTAAGCTAATATCCACCTTCGCAAAGTTTTAATTACATGAGTTTACATTTCTTTTTTCATTGTATTGTTACCATAGTGCATTAAGTCAATGTATTGCATTGGCGCACTTAAGTTTGAAAGACACATTGTAGGATGAAAAAAGTTTATTTAAAAAAAAAACACATGTTTAGCATCAACGCACTAAAATATCAAGTGGAAAATGAGAGGGAACTTGATTTTGTAAGAGATTATAAAATAGAATCCTAATCCCTATTCCATTATTTTGTCAAAAGTTAGAGGGGAGATTTGTGCAAAATATTTTTACTAGGGATGAGATTGGGGTGGGAAGGTTTTTCCTGAAGAGCCAAAGTTGTGAGAGATAACCATGGGTCACATACACATTTGAAAAGGAAAAATTTCAAGTATGTATATTATTCATTCTTTTTTCTTTTTCAAGAAAATAGACTCACCTTCAACATTGGAAATTGTAGCTTTATTGTTGCTTCCCTTTTTTTTTATGTTGTTGCTAGAAGCAAGGGTTTAACATACCCTTTCATAATGAGATTATTTTCTTCAAGATTCAGGTTTTTATATTTGGGGCTTTGTGTGTATGTGGCATTGAGACTTCTCATTTCTTTGAGTATTTGTTGGATTATGATCACTCATTATATTGGGTACCAAAACATGTCATTGTCAAATTACAAAAAAAAAAATCTTTCAAGTTTTTCAATGCATAATGTATGATAAGCATGCACTGATGCATTATTTACTACAAAATGCATGAATTGACTCTTCCAATTTTTAAAATTTTTTTTAGGTTTAGCAGTGTACACTATACAATAATGATGCATTGGTGTGATGGTAACTATAGAGCACACCACTTGGCCATGTTAGGTTTTAAAAAAGGATTTTGGTTTTAGAGATGTGCATGATACTTTAAACATGTTCCAAAGCATATCATTGTATACCTATACACACCGATGCATATTAATGTAAAAAAATGCATCGATAAACCCCAAAACAATTTTAGCTTGAATTTCTATACTTAGCTTGTAAAACAATTTGCATAATTTGTATGTTTCATTATGAAAGGATTTTATTGATAGAAGATGGTTGATAGAATATTAGAGAAAAACACTAATAGGGATGAGCATGATGGAATAGCATCCCAAGAAGAGAACATGGAAATTTATTTGAAGTTTTAATATAAAAGTAATGTATTTGAACTATTCGTAGGTTTAAATTATGTGTATTGGATAACTTGTTTCATGTAGAGCAAAATATTGAAAAAAATAGATAATATTATTCACAATATAAATGGAAAAGAATGTAAAATATTCATGAAAATATTACAAAGATGGGAATTAGGTGGATCAAAAGGTGATCAAAATGAAGTTTTTCTTTGATATTTTACTAATATTATTCTTCTTAACAATAATAGATGACATGTTTCAAACATTAATTTTGCATATGTTGAATGTTGTGTAAGGACCGATAGCAAGAGAATAGAAGGCCCTCCTAGAAAGATAAAGATTATGAAATATGTAAATGATGATTAATTGGTTTTCAATTCATTTGGGGTGGTGTTGGAAGTTAATGGGAGGGGGAAAGCTATGAGGGATATAGTGGAAGAGCATATATAATTTCTTTTCACTTACAATACAAAAATCAATCCAATGAATTTGAGAATCATATTATATTTAAACTACAAAAAACATTTTTGGGGCAGTGGTCAATGAAACATGTGAGACTTGCAATAGAAAAAATATAAAATAACCAAAAAGAGTTGTTTAAAAATTATTATTGCTAAACATGATTTTCTATAATATGTATATACTATTCCAACAAAATTACCAAATTAATAACATTGTTATATTTAATTTCATATAAAACATCAATAGATTTTTTATTGTGCTTTTTTTTTCTAAAAGATTAAAAAAATTCCAAAGGACAAATGGTGTGATATCAAGAACACGTCGGTAGAGATGTGTTAAAAAGTGTACAAGGGAATGGTTGATGAAATGAGAATAATTGAATCATAGGAGGACTTAATCTCGACAACAACGTGTATCAAGCATATGCAATCATTCATTTTTATGTATAATAAGAGAGTTTACTTATCACATGAAATACTAAATTTCAATTTTTTTATTGTTGGAAAAGGGTTGATCACAAAATTTGTAAGTACTTGGGTTTTCCTTACTTAACATTTCATATTTGTTGCAATTTTTATATTTTGATGAATTTATAATCATCGATGGATGTTTGGTAATAAGTGATAACATACAAAGAAGATCCATCCAAATATTTGATTGAAATTGGTTCAACTATGGTTTGTGAGTATATGTTAGAGTATCAAGGGTCAATCAAACAATTTGTACTTGTAACTATGCCATTTTACTTTCCTTATTTTATAATTAATGGAATAACAAGAAACCTTTAATTATATATATAAGTTTTTTCATGGTGTATAAAACCTGTAGGAAACAAAACATGGAGTGGAACCAACAAAATATTGTTGAGAGATGGCATGAGGAATGGCTTTGAAAAAAAATTGTTTATGAATTACTTGCTACTATGGTACACTTTTCGATTTAAAAAATTGTGTATGTTATAATATAATGTAGATATACTCATTAAAATTTATTTATATGATTGTAAATGGAACATGAAAAGGCGAAACAAAATCATTCCAATCAACAAAACATTCGGCCAAATAAACCATGTGGAATATCCCTTGTAAGTGACGAAGAAATCAAGGATGAAAACAACTTGAGCAACAACAACAGTTCGAGCAATGGATGATTATAAATATAATTAAGTAATACAAGTTATACATTTTGAAATGTTTGTTTATGTAATTCATACATTTTTTTTAATGTGGTTATATTGTGCCAATTGGATGATAACAAATTACCAATAATTGTAACACTTATTGACATTTTGATTATCATGAACCATTATGTTGTCCCATTTTTTATGACGAAGGGTTCTTATTCATATATAATAAATGAGTTTCTTATTCTATATAATTATATGGTGTCATAAAATCTTGTGTCGTTGATTAAATATATGGATGATTTGCATTGTTACAATAAACAACTATGTAATCAACTAGTATATTTGATTTTATGATCATTAATTGAAATTTGATAATAAAAAAAAATTGCATTTGTATACTCGTTATGTGGGTAAATTCATCACTGAAACATATTAGTGTACTATATTCATTTATAGGAAAAAATGTGGTTCATACATATTTATTGATTGATGCATTTAAATTATTGTTAAGTACCAATTTTTTATACATGAACAAACAAATTGGTTCTAATTACTATAATAAGAGCATCGATGCTCCTAATGAAAATATGAATAATTATGTTTCCTTCAATGATACTATTACCATTGTTGTTACTTATGCTGTTAAACATTACAAGGCTTTACACTGCACACTATGATATATGCACTAGTGATTTTAAATATATAATACACATCGATGTTTTCCATGATCTTGTATGTTCCAGGTGGATATTGGTGGTCACCCACCTATTCCAACTAGCTCCTCTTGACATTTTTTAGTTCAACACGTCCTTCTGTACTTATTTGTAATTGTGGGTTCTACACTTCTGTTGTTTTCTGAAGCCCTACACATATTCCAAGTGGATACTGGTGTCCTCTCACCTAATCCAACTGGCTTATTTTGTATGTTTTCATGTTAGCACATCTTTTTGTACTTTCAAGGCCATCTTGGATCCCTAAAAAAAAATTTTTTGGCTTGCCATAGTCAAACTGTAGGCAGAATTAGAGTTTGATGGCGTAATGTGTATTTCACTAAAATACCTTTCCAACGGACTATCACGCACCTAAAATGGAGGTCGTATGCAAAAGTTAGGACCCCGAGAAGTTGAGGTACCAACTTACACATAGGGGCCCACATAACTTTTGGCGTTTCATCTCCTAGGGTTAGGGTTTTGGATGTCTATGGTTTTGGCATTCATGAGTAATGTTAAACATGTATTTGGAGCCTCATTGTAATCATTCTTCTTAGACGAATGCACGTAGAATCCACATCTCTTCTCAGAGATAGCTACCACCATTTGAGCAAGTGTTTATGTTCTAAAGTTTTATAGTTTCATCATTTTCAATAATTCAATAGAAGATATTGTTGATTGGATATATGTGTTGTTCTTCATATCTCTGTGTTTATTGTATTCGTTCTTTTAATTAGTTTTTTCTGCTCCTAAATCCATATCAGTGATATCAGAGCGGTCTTCTCTTCATTTATTTTTCTTCATGCATGTCCTCGACAAGATCTAGGTACAAGAAGTTGGGACTCGAACCAATCGATCTGTTGCAATATCGGTCACATCAAGCTCGAAAAAAACTCATGGTTGATGAAAAGAAAGATGATGGAGCAGAAGATCCTTTTAAAATTTTGCCTAAGGAAGCCCTTCCACGAAAAAGAAACGAAATGATGGACAAATTTGCGTAGATCCTTCGGTGGCTGCCAACATGAGAAGCATCTTCATTAAGCGGCCATGCAACCCCCTTCAAGGTATAGGTAAATTTTGATATTCCATTATTTGAAGGAACGATATATGCATATATTGTAGATAAATGGTTGAATATGCTCAAAGGGTATTTTTCGTTCCACAATTTTTCCGATAGAAAAAATATTACTTTTGCACTCCTCAAGGCCGACCCCCATGTTAAGGACTAGTGGGACGCTTACTCTAAGAAAAGGGCCATACAGGAAAATGAAATATTTGTGGTTTCCCCTACATGGGATTCCTTCCGGGATGCCATTAAAGAACAATACTACCATGTTGGAAGCTACGAGGACCAGTACACCAGATGGATCACCCTGCATCAAGAAAGGGACTAGACAGTACCAGATTTCACCAATAATTTCCATACCCTGCACAACAAATTGGGTATCAAATACTCTGAGTGACATCTGGTTCTAAAATACCACGGTTGTTTTCATAGATACATTCAAACATAAATGGAGTTTCTGGACATTGTCTCATTGGGTACGACTTATAGATATGTTTTCAAGATCAAGCATAAATTTAAGCAGAAGAGGCAAGAGTTTGGATCTGTAAAATCCTCACAACCGAAGAAGAGAAAAGGAAGCCCCAACCCACATAGCAAGGGATAGAGAAAAGATGGCCACTCTCACAAAAAATATTCCAAGTCGTAACACAAGAAGGGAAATGAGAAGACAAAGAAGGAGATGGGAAAATGGTGTGAACACCATAAAATCCCATGGCACAACACTGAGGAATTCCACTCCAAGCAGTCACTCATGACCGAGCTGAAGGCTTCCGAGTTAAAGGTTGACTCCGATTTTGAATCAAATCTAGAAGGAGGGAAGTGAATTATTGATGTTTAACCCATTGCCACTGTCG
>JASDQU010249427.1:0-16353 GCA_032191745.1 Picea mariana | reverse complement strand
AGCCATCGATACCATACAAATTGATTAGGTTCTAAATATAAAGAAGCAATTTGTACCTTTTGTGTATGTGGCACATTATGGAGATCAAATAATTGCTCCATCTGAAGTATCCATGTGATTGGGTCTTTGCCATCAACCTTCCTCATATCAATCTTAGGAACATGGTTGGTCTTCAAACCAAAGTTGGAGTTTCTCCATTCTTGATTCACCTTCCTTATGTCCTCATCATGAATTTCATGTGATGCATTTTCACTTTCAGGTGTCTTCTCTGTTACAAAATTTTTCAATATTTCCATGATCTCCCCTTTTAAACCATCTATCTTAGTATCCAACTTAGCTTCCATTGAATCCATCTTAGAATCCAACTTAGCTTCCATTGAATCCATCTTAGTATCCAACTTAGCTTCCATTGAATCCATCTTAGTATTCAACTTAGCTTCCATTGAATCCATCTTATTTTGTAGTTCATTTATGTCCCTACACATTTCTTCACCTTCATCAAGAGTCCAAGTAGGATTTTCTGGAGGCTTATTGGGTGTAGAAGTTCCCTTTTTGGGTGGCATGTTCGCCACGTATCACTTTTGAACCTTGATTTTGAGGTGGTTCTGCTAGACAATATTTCTTCTATTGTATCTCCCACGTTTCGGCCCTTTTGGGTATGAAAATTTCTTTTATGTATTTCTCTGATATTTCTTCTCTGCAATGCCACAATTCTGATCAAAATTGGATGTGCCAAGTAGAATTTATAGTAACTTCCCCACAACTTGCCAATTTTTGGCCTTTCCATGAGATCTCACTTGTATAGTGTGCCTCGCAAAAAATAATTGATATAAAATTCTAAAACTCACACCAGAGATACTACAGACTGTCCACGATCCAATTCAACCAGTCCCATGCAATTTGGGTACTCTAGGAAGAAGTTATGATTGTCTTACCTGGAACGCCTTCTTTAGACTAGTCAATAGGACTAGTCAGATACCCTATCTTACACAGGGTGTATCTACAAATTTAAGATGACCCAAAAGTTGAACTTTTTACCACGGATACCTTACTAATTTTTGTAGATATCCTCCATAGTTAAATGTCTGAAATGTTACATAAAAGTTTTTATATCGAAAATCTGCAATGACTCAGTTCAGGATGATTCCAGAACCCTATCTTGTACAGGTTGTACCTATGAAAGTATAATGCCTTAGGAGCTTAATTTTGAACCCAATGTACCTTGATTTGTCTTCTAAATATCCTCCAAGCCATTATTTCTAAAACATTGTAGAAAAAAAGTTATAGCGAAAATGCCAAGGTGTCTCAGATGTAGCAGCGAAACCCCAAGACCTTGAGCTCTGATACCATATGTTAAGAACCAAATATCAATATAGCATAGAAAATCCTTAGAAAAAGTACTCAACACTTTGAAAAAGAGATAATTTCAGATAATAAGCCTCTTTGAGGGGGCAACATCCTTTTACCCCACTTAAATGTTCAAGTACAAGATGATTCAAAATGAAAATGTCTCCTTGGTATATATAAGAGACTAAGAGGTATAATTACAACCAATGGCCTAATGCTGACATAAATAAAACAACGTTACTAATCTAATATGCCCCAATTAAGGGGTAATGAGCCAATATTAAGGCTTAACAATATCATTTTATATTCGACTCATGCTCATCCTAAAATTTCCTTTGTTTCTTGGCATTTGCAAACACCCTATGAGAGCCATTGGAAAATAGTGGAAATGATACTTTGGTATATCTGGGATACAATTCAATTTGGAATACATTATAGCTTAGGGGTGAATTATTTGTTGGTTGGTTTCACTAATTATGATAGTGATGGTGACCCTAATGATGAAACGTATAATACATATTGTGTTTTATTTCATGGTTCTAGACCTGTCATTTGGGATCATAATAAGAAATAAGGTTTTTATATCTCTTTGGTAGCAACATAGTATTGAGAAACAATTAATCCAAGTCAAGAATCCTTCTTGATTCAATGTATCCTTGAAGATTTTATATTCCAAGCACATCACTCTCCCACAATATAGTGTGACAACCAGAGTTCCATCAATCTCTCCAAATATATAGTACAACATCAGTGATAAAAATACATTGAGATACACATGCATTTCATCAGAAGAGTTATTCAAGATTGCATTCTTGAAGTGGTCTTCTTCCTTATAGATGATCAAGTTGTAGAAATTTCTACAAAGCCTCGTATAAAAAAAAAAAAAAATTGAAACATTGATCTATGTTAGGGGTCTACGAAGTTTTAACTAACAATGGATAGGCTCCAACACTTCCTTCATTCTCGTATCATGTCACCTCTGTAAATCCTTAAATCCTATTCCAATTTTTTTGAAGCAAGGATGTTAGAATATTCAAACGCTTAGGAGTTAATTCTGATCAATTTGGTCTAATGTCTGTTTAGGTAAAGTTTGTTTCTTTAGATTTTTTTCTTAGTATCCATGTATAGTTATTTAATGTGATAGTCACAATTTTTTCTATGCATAAAGTGATCTGATGATTTATCTTCTCCTTGATAGTAATGAATTAGTAACCGATTGAACACTAATCTCTATTTAAAAAACATGGAGAGTCGTTTTTTGATGATCCATTATCAGAAAATCATATATAATTTTTTTCCTTTTATTACTATGTAAATTTATTACTATATGTATATAGAAATATCATATTTATCAAAAACATATAACACTATCAGAACAACCGTATATAATTCATTAATTTTTATTTTGTTTATTTTACTTTACTATAACAACTATTGGATCTAATATTTTAATATAATCTCTCCATACTAACTAGTAGAGCCAGGACCGTTGTGTGATAAATGGAAATAATGTCATTGAAGAGGAACTACAAAACTTTTTCTCTTAACAAATTGCTTTGATTGAATTAAAAATAATGGAATTGATTTGTTAATAATATAAATAGTTGACATGATGGACAAAATACTCCACTGAACTAGTTATTAAAAATGATAGTAATTGGAGCGAGGAAGATTGCCTTAACTTGTTATACTTTAACCATTATAGTAAATGAAATTATTGTAAATACATGTAATAGTTCTTTAAGGGGAAAAATCAATTAAATAAAAACTTTTAACGTGAAATATGTGAAATTTGGACGGAAAACTAAATTAATTACAATTGCAAGCAAAAATTTAAATTAATTAAAAATTATGAACCTGAAAGATTATTCTAAAATTAAATTAAATTATGGAATGCAAATTTTTAACAAATATGAAATGTGAAGTGATAGTGAATGAAATATAAAATAGAAAAATGATGATGATTATTGATATCTATTTTTATTAAATTTGGTCTATCCAGAAGAAAGTAAAGGATTATTTGAATTTCTTTAAAAAAAAATTGTGCTAAAAAATATTTTAGAGAAGCATTCTAAGATCATCATAGTTTTTTTTGAGTAGGAAGGTTAGGAGGGTAGGTACCATGACAATTTTTTTTAAATTGAGATCTAATGTGGCTATCGGCTGGAAAATCTAGAAGAGAGTGTTTTTCATCTTCAACCCTCTTTGTGTCATAAAGATGACATATACTTTCATCCTACAACATTTTTGGGAATTCTCCAATGTCAAATTTCACTAAGGAGCTCATGAGAATTTGCTCTTATTTAGCACCATTTATTTTCTTCTTTATACTAGAAGAGACACATGGATAGTTTCGATCTTCCAGATTAGGGTTGATCGCCTTGTTATTGTATCTTAATTTTTTTTTACCTTCTATTCTCTTTGCTTATTTCCCAATGCTTTAGCCAACACTAGGCATCTTTATGCTATCTCTATTGGACCTAAAGGTGGTTTTGAATGGAGTTTAATGAAATTTTTGGAAGCTTGTTTTCTTCCATTTTATTTAACTTGTTATTATACATTACAAACATAGTCATAGCCATGCTCTCTATGAGGGAAGTCTTTCTTATCTGAGGAATATAGGATAGGGTATATTTCCTTCAATTTTGAAATTACAAGTTATAATTTTTTTTTGGATATGCTCTATGTTTATCCATAATTCTTTAGAGATACTATATAATAAAGCATTTCATTAAATGCTTATGGATATCATGAAATTAAACATTTAACATATAGCAATTAAAGATATAATAATAATAGTAATAATAATAATCTATTTTTAAGGTCACGGGCAAGCCACACCAAATTGGTGTATGAGACCCTCTTGTTTGTGGGACAAGGGACCCCCTCCGCCTAATGATTTGACTAGTAAAATCTATAGAGGTATACATACCCTGTCCCCTTTTGGATTTGAACTTGTGACCTCTTAAGAGGAAACACATGTTCTCAACCATTAGACCCACTCAAACTGCATGTAAGAGAAAAGACATAACAAAAAAATGATGCCAACAATATCTAACAATATACCTTAGATGTAAATATATATAAATGTTATTTTCTTCCATTCTTCCATATTGACACCCTACGAACACAAGAAAAACACTAGTGTTCTAAAACAAGATACTTCAACAGAAACATGCAATCATGGGATTCTAGTAGATTGCACACTTTAGTGAGGATTTCACATCGACATGCTGCAAGTACTGTTATAATTTTTTTAATCATATAACGATTCGAAAACTAAATGACGAAAGGGTAGAACTAAATAGGTGAGAAGGTATGTGCATGGAACAAATGGGTCCAATCCCACACTCTAGGATGCAATGAATGTGCACCACATGAGGTTAGAAAGAGTATATGATGGTCTCCATTAATATTATGAAAACACTCAGCGCCTTATAAACTGACAACACGTATCAATTCTACAACAAGAAGGAACTTACGAGTTTATAAGGTGATTAAAAATATATCATCATGCGTATATTTTCAAGAATGCAGTAAACTAGTCACTAAATATCTAAAACTTGCATTTTTGAATGAACCTGACAAACTATTTCGATCTTTACTAAAGTTGAGTTCATTCATGTGGTTCTGTAATTACTTTGGATATTAGTTTGTATCTATATACATGGAAAAAAACCATAAATTGAAAATAATGTTTTCACGATGAATCTAATTCCATTCTATATTTTAATTCCAACATAGTGTTCCTCTAGTTTAAAGATCGAGGTATCCTAAAATTCATTTTGTATTCCATATTTTTAGATTTTTGTTACAATGTTCTTGATCAATTTTATCACATTATGTTTCAGATCCTTAATGTTGGTTTATTTTTAATGCTCCCCTTCTTGGGACTCTCATTATTGAATTATATTCTCTTGATAGTTGTTAGGTTTGTAAGTGTGAAAGACTTGAAAAATGTTTCTATTATAATAGTCCAAGATTCTTTATTTTTATTTTTGAGAGAAAATCACAAAAACTTTTTTTTATAAATGTGTAGGCACCAACCTATTGGATACACAAATCTCTTCTATTATTTGTAGGCACTGACCTATAGGAGATGATGATCCCCTTTGTTTATGTAGGCAATGACCTAGAGGAGATAGAAATTCCTTTTTGTTATTTGTAGGCATCGATCTACATGAGACACCAATCCCCTCTTTTGTTTGTAGGCATCATCCTACTAGAGACATTAATCCCCTTTGTTGTTTGTAATGTAGGAACCAACCTACTTACAATTTTATAAGTTATTCATATGCAATTCTTTCACTGGTCTTCTTGTTCCTTCTATCATCACAAAATTGGCTATGTGCTCGTCACTTCTACTTTTTTCGGACATGCTCTGCGCTCATTACTTCTTCTTTCGCTCTTCCTTCACTATATAATCTTTATTCTTCTTTTACTTCTTCCTTAGATCTACCTTTACAAGTTTTTCTTGATAGAACTCCAGATCTATTTACTAGAACACCATATATATTATTCGCTAATATTTTATTGTTTCTCCTTGTATGATATTTAATCATGACTCCTCAAATGATATGCATAAGAATATTACATTTTCACCCAGACAAAATTTATTTCTCACAATCCTCTTTTCCTTTTATACTTTACCATTAGTTCTAAATTAAAATTCATGTTCATTTGAAAATGCACGACTTTTATCAGACAAATAATTATTCCCCCCCCCCCCTTTATTGTTTTTTCAACTTACCATGGGTAAAATACCACCATGGGTTTTAAAACTATGTGAAAATACCATGTGTACTTTTATTCCACTTTCACTNTTATCAGACAAATAATTATTCCCCCCCTCTTTATTGTTTTTTCAACTTACCATGGGTAAAATACCACCATGGGTTTTAAAACTATGTGAAAATACCATGTGTACTTTTACTCCACTTTCACTTTTTCCTTTAAATCCACTTTCACATTTACTCCACTTTTACGTAACTTCACTGATGATCCATTTTCATGTTTTACTCCACTTCTGTGTAACATTATTTCTACTCCACATTCATGTAACTTAAATACTAATACACTTCCACTTTTGTATTTATTAAATTCACATTTCCTTTAAATATTTATATGTGAATACTTACTTGCCTTTGACATCAATGATATTAATTTATTCAACAATCTCCCCCTTTGTCATTTATGACAACCTTGTACTTAAAAACATGTAATCCTCCAGATGGAAACGATTATGCCTTGTCTGCAACTATCCGCCTAAGTGTAATTATCCTCCCTATGTCTCCAACCCCCCCCCCAATCTATAATTCTCCCCCTTTTACATCAATGGAAAAGGTATGTTCCCCTTTATTTGTTCTTCTTTAGTGACAATATGAGAGGTATATCACTCTTAAATTTTGTCTAAGTTATTCAAATGTTTCTCTGGAAAGAGGTTTGGTAAAAATATTTCCATATTGTTCCTTGGTGGAAATGTATTCCGTCTTGACACTTAGTTCAACTATTTTTTCTCTTCAGAATTGGTACTTGATGGGAATATGATTTGTCTTTGAGTGCATAACATGATTCTTTTAAATGTTGATTACACTTGTGTTGACACATATGATTGAGATTAGTTGATCATATTCTACCCTGATATCCTACAATGTTTTCTTCATCTAGAGAACTTATGTGTAACATTTTGCTACTGCAATATAATCAACTTTTGTTGTGGATAGAGAGACATAATATTCTTTCTCAAACAACCAAGACACTAGATTTTTTCCCGTAAAGAATTCTCCTCCACTTGTACTTTTTATATCATCAACATGTATTTCCCAATATGCAATTGTATATGTTGTTAGAGTAAAATATTCACCTATTGAGTACTATAATCCTTATACCAAGGTGCCCTTTAGATATTTGAATATCCTCTTTACTTCTTGCACATAAGTTTCTATTGGTTCTACTTTAGATCATGAAACCAATCCTACTACTTGCACAATATCTGGCCTTGATGTCGTCACATATAGTAGGATTCCAATCATTAACCTATACAATGTTTGATTTACTTATGGAGATTCATCATTTTTTATCAATTTAAAACCTATGACCATGGGTGTGTTGATTGGTGCATAATCTTCCATTCTGAATTTATTCAATTTTATCTTAAAAAAATTTATGCAACACATATATTTCCCCTTTTAATTTGTTCTAACCGAAAAAAACTACTCAAACATGATACAACAACACCCCTGAAGAAGTTTCAGCAATATCAACAACAACACAAGATAATCGGTCTCCGTCAATCTAGATAGTCTCTGTATCCAACATAAGTAAGAGTGCATCTCTTATGAAAATTGAGCGTGGTTCAATTGGTCTCAACAAATCCAAGTCTATTAAACAAGAAACAATTTCGTTAAAAAGAAGACATTAGTTGGGCTCGCATTTCAACCACTTCAAGTAATCACCTCCTAACGGGATTCCCATTGTGGGAAACCAACCCAATCCTATCCCACAAATATTTGCATCCCATGTTCTGCAGTCGCATAGTACTCAAAATAACCTTTTTACCTCCATATTCTCCGATTTCCACCTCCTTACCTTTTTATACTTAGCCATTTCCTTGAATATGTATGCAAGACACTCGTCTTCTCCATTTACCCCTTTCCTCATACGCATGTCCCACAAGACACAATATCGCCTTCTCCAAAAAAAATGCATTTAATTTCTTGACCTACATGATATTCTCTTTTCATACTTAGTTAATTTTCTCTTTTATGGATGTGGTAGCCATCTCTTCTTACCTTTTTCATTCCCCGTATCTTGTGTCCCACATCCTGCAATCCCTCATTCACCATATTGCACTCTCCATTCCCCTTTTGTCACTTCCATGCTTAATCATTTGCTATCTCCCATGAAATCACATCACCATTTCCTGATTGCATTTATTTTCCCCCACCACATTAATCGCTAGTTGTGTGAGCATAATATCATTGTTAAAGTGGCGAATATTTCCTAAAGATTTGTAATAAATTCTAAATCTTACTGTGCAAGTTTGAAAACTTGAAAAAACAGATATGGTGATTAACAATCATCGATACTTTTGGTATATTTAAGAAATGATTAATACTTCATGTTCTAAAAAGGTTATATCGAGAGTAGCACCACCAATATGTAAGAATAGAAATCAATGCAAATTATGTCAAGTAGAATAAAGGGAATGTATTTTGGAGATACAATTGACACTCTTGGGCATGAAGATCATGATT
Organism: Picea mariana; assembly: GCA_032191745.1. Taxonomy (NCBI): domain Eukaryota; kingdom Viridiplantae; phylum Streptophyta; class Pinopsida; order Pinales; family Pinaceae; genus Picea; species Picea mariana. The sequence continues at coordinate 7,750 of JASDQU010249427.1, read as the reverse complement.
TCTAGTGGTCACAATATTAGAAGTGGCACAAGGCTCTCCCTCCCACGCAGAAGGAAACAAACTAGTTTTGGAGCTCAATAATTGCACTAGTTTGTTTTGTCCCCAAGGTGACAGATTTGAAATAGATAGCTTTCTCGTGTGCAAAACAAATTGATACAGAAAGAAGAAGAATTCAAGTTTAGGGGAAGCAACCTATCTCCTTGGCTCCTTGAGTTTTTGTGATAATGCTACAAATCCAAAAACCACAATGAAATTCAAGAATGAGGGAGCCAATAAATTTCTTAAGAAAAATATAGTAGGGACAAATCTCCTTGAGAAATATCTGGATGACCCAAGAGCTAATAGCAATGATGCTAAGATTGAGGTATGTTCTTTAAAATGTTGATGTTTTGGTAGATGCGGGAGGTATTCCCTCCTAGAAAAAATTTCTTAGAGAAGAAGAAGATTCCAAGAAGTCAAAGGAAGACCATTGAACAGTTGAAGAACACCCCATAAAAGAATAAAGTAAAATAGAATACCACAAATGAGAAGTCGACTCATAAGAAACAATAATAAATTTTAAGCATTATTTCTAGGAAGAGAAGTCACCCCACACAAAAAATAATACCAAGAATAAGAAGTAAGCCCCATACGAGAACCCATATTAGTATAAATAAAAATCTACATCAATTCATTTACACAGTCAAACAATTATCCTTTTGCAGTGTGCACTAGGAAGTTGCAGATGTTGTTTCGCTATTTCTCATTTATGGTTCTCTTGGAGAGTGTGCCCACTTGGGGATGGATATTCTTGGTGGTTCTTGGTGATATATAGTGTGTGCTACATATGGAATAGTGTCACTAATTTTTTTGGTGCTTTCTAGTTGTTTTGTTCGAGTTACAGTAGCAGTTGCCTTTCTAGTAGTAACTGCAGTTGCAATTACTAGTTGTGTCAGTTCTATGGTGCACTAGTGATGTGCCTATCTCGCGATAGTTCCATGGTGACTCAGTTGTCAACCCTCTCCAGGGTTTGAAAATAAGAAGATATAAGTATTTGGTTCTTCATTATTGTTTTTCTCTTGTGATGAGAACATGTTCATGGTTGTATTGGACTATTCTCCTTAAGAAAAGTTGGTTGGGTTTTTCCCCGAGTTTGGGGTTTTCCCAGGATAAGTCTTTGTGTTTTCTTATGCTTGTTTACCTGTTACTTATATATTTCAGTATATGATTAGTGAATGTTAAAATAAGAAAAAAAATATATGGTAAATCTAATGTTAACGAAACTATTGAAAATCTAACATGGTTTGAGAGCATGTTTCCTTATGAACAGTATGATCGTTGGAAGGAAGATCATGATATTTTCCACGTTACTGAGATTTCCCATTTCACATGCAATTTTTTGCTGCACAAATTTCTTTTTCAAGCTCGTTGATCACTTATCATAAAAATGATTGGGGCAAAATCCATCAATAATCAACTCGCCCTACTGTAGCACACCTATTGCACTTCTCAAATTGACCTTTTGTCAAAATTGATTTTTTTAGTGTTTTAGGCTTGTTGACATTTTCCTAGACATTGAGCCTTCTGATTCAAATTTCTAAAGTTTTCCTATTGATATAATGTCTCATATTCGAATACACATCTAGATGGTGTATGTGTATATAATACGAGGGTGTTTGCAAGAAATGTACACTTGGAAAAAGGACATTTATCCAAGCAATGATAGTAGATCTAAAGGGATCTTAGAGCTAGTGCACTCAGAAGAATCCCAAGAGTAGGATGTAGCATTGAGCATGTATGCTACAATATAGAATGAATCAAATGGGACAACAACAACCAGACTCTCGGTTTTCATATCAGTTTTGGCATTTTATACTATTGCAACTTAAGTAAGTGTTGTAACTAGAATATCGGTCTTTAGAGTTCTATTTTTATTTGTGATGGAGAAATCGACAACTGGCGGTTCTTGTACTCACATGACACGGTGTCGATTCCCATCTACTACCTATATAACCTCTAGGTGCATCCACACAACTTGCATGCATGGAGCACGGGTAAATTGGGGTGAGAATCGAACTTGAGACCTCCCTTTTACATATTTCCTTCCATTTACATGGCACTTCCCAATCGATCGACACAGCTGTGGGAAGTCTTTAGAGTTATATTACTGCTATTGATATCAATTGTGTAGTAAACACTTGAATAATGTTGGTATTATTATCATTAAGTAAAATCTTATTGTTTAGTATTAATGATGCATTTGTTTACAAGATAAATTGATCTCATCTAGGAGATGTTCTTGGTTGTTGACCTTGTTCCAAGCAGGTTATCTTGTATATTCCATGCATGTTACCATGGAGGAATGATTGGTAACAACACTAGAAGAGTTTTGTTCTTATTTATTGTTATTGTATTTTTGTTTTTCCTCTTGTTCTAGGAAGGTCACAAGTGATAGATGTGAGAATGAGCTACTGTGACGACTATTCACGTTCTTGTTTTTATTGTTGTTCTTATTATAAGAGTATTATTCATGTATGTTGTTTTCCCATGTTGTTGCTCTTATTATGGGAATGCCACAAGTGATATATATAAGAGGGAGATATAATGATAATTGTAGGAGGAAATATATTACATGGTCTCTAGATGATACATGGAACATACTATCAAGACATCCAAATGTGTGCATGACCATATACATCGATGTAATGAAGGAGAAATGGATGAAGTCAAAACCTTCTGGAAAGAAGGGTAATTCTACGAGACACATAGTATCTCATATGGATATTGATAGTAAGGAGAAGAATCCTCTGAATATGATCATACACTTTTCTTTGGTTCAGGGGATCACACTTCATATCATCAAGAAGAGTTAGTAAAACAAGAAGGGCCTACCAAAAAATGTTGCAATGACCAGGAAGAGAATAGCATAAGCCCATGATAGTTTGGATGATGCAAAAGAGACATAGATATATGGAATTGATAATCCATATCATGAGGAGGAGCAGATGGCTCCACCAGTGGTGAGGTAGGAGGCCCCACCATGCACCAACTCAAAAGGAGCTAGATTTCATAGGGATTCATCCCTCTAGATCCACTAGGGAGGAGAAGCCTCCCCAGGACAGTTCAAAGGAGATCAAACTTCATAGGAGGTCATAAAATTCATAGCAAGAAGATGGATCTTGAGATTATATAGAATTAGAGGGATTCAATATTTAGAGGGAGCATGCAGAATTAGAGTTAGCCCGATCTTAAAGAGAGTCAGTGAATTAAAGAATTTCATTTAGAAAGTATTCCTCCTTAGATTCAGATGGGAGAGAGAGACATATTCTAGGAATGAAATAAAGGTTCCATGAATTGATGAGGCTAGATCAAAGCTTTAGAGGCTTTTAGGAGATAGGAGACCTCCTAGGAGGATTCCCTTATTTCAGTGATAGAGGAGGAAGCCATTTAGAAGGACTGGGATATGGATTTTTCCTTGCTTCCGAGACCAGAAGGGAAGTCAGTTGTGACTTCCAATTTTATATATAGGATCAAGCATGTTGCAGATAGAAACATAGAGATGCACAAAGATTGATTTGTGTCTAGATGATTCTCCCAACAAGAGAGGGAATATTATGATGAGACACTTTCTCGAGTAGCCAGAAGAAGTGTACATATAGAAACAACAAGATACATGAGAAGGAGTCTCAAGTCTAGATATTGAAGAAGGATTTGTATGAGCTTAAGTAGGCACCGAGGGTAGGATATTCCAAATAGTTATGAGTTTGGGTATGGTTGTCCCTTGATATTGGATAACTTTTTTCTTGTAGGCGATGAGAATCTCAGAGATGTGTGCAAGAGGGAACTCACTTCATAGTTTGAAATGAAGGATCTATATTTGATGGGATCATAGGTGTGACATAGATGAGATTTTGCTTAGCCAACAAAACTATATAGTTGAGATATTGCATAGATTCAGAATGATGGATTGCAATTCCATGTCCACAGCTATAATGAAGAATCTGAAGCTCTTGAGTGATTCATCTTCATATTTGGTGGACCCCACTATGTACAAGAAATTGATAGGATCCTTGATGTACCTGGTTAACACTAAACTAGGAAGATGTTTTGTAGTGGACACCTTGGGTCATTTCATATTTGATCCTATACATGTACATTGGATGGCCTCAAAACAGGTGTTGAGGTACCTACATGGTATAGTTCAATATTTATTAAGATATGTTTGGGATGGAGATGTGAAGATGTAATTTTATATAGACTCTGACTAGGTAGGGAGTGTTGTGGACTGGAAAAGAACATCAAGATGTTTCTTTAGACATCAATGGAACTCACTACAATAGAGGCAGAATATATAGAAAATAGTGTTGCAAGTAATGAAGCATTGTGACTTCAGAAGCTGCTTGCAGGGTTATTTGATGTAGATTTGGAGTCAACTTTGATATATTGTGATAATCAAAGTTATGTCAAGAATATAGAATACCATTACATCTAAGACATGGTGTAATGAGGAGTTGTCGATCTCCAGTACATATCCACAAATGAGAATATAATGTAAATTACCACAAAGCCTTTGTCTAGAGTGAAGTATGAGTACTACATAGAAATGATTTGTGTGATGCAAAATTATGTTACAGAAGAATCCACCTACGGACAAGTGGATTCCCTCTTGGGCTCTAGAATCCTAAGACCAAGAAAGAAAGGGTGATAATGTTGGTCACTGACATCCTTTTAAATCTAGTTAAACTAAAGTATAAAGAAGACAAAGAAAGGGGTACCTTTTAAATGGTGTTCATCCTCGTACATTCCACTCTTTTATTTGATCCCTGAGCTCCTCGATAAGTCCTACAAACAAACAAAGACAGAACAAACTTCCTATTCTACGAAGAGTATCTTGAAACCATATCTATCTAATCGAGACAAGTTCGTGTAGAACAAACACAACCTTGAAAGAAATAGGCCAAGCACATATGTATATTGATGAGAACAACAGAGAATACTTACAGTCCCTTGATGAAGGTGCATCAATCTCTCCCATCTCTCCTTGTCCAACCCTTTAATCAAGTAATCCATGCAAAATGATGATGCTAAAATGATATCTCCCTTATGAGATCATATGTTTGATGCCTTCAAATGTATTTCCCTTTCACCTTGAAGAGGCCTCCTTATATAGGCTTAGAGAGGCCTAACCACTTAATAGATTATTGGGATAAAGTGAGGATTCTTCTCCTTTAGTTGTGGATATTCCCTAAGATCGAACCTTGACCTCATATCTGAATCCAACCAACTCTAGATATGAAGGGATTCTTCCCTGATTTTCCTCAACAATCCAAAATTCGCTCAAAAAGGGCCAGCACTCCCTCAGAATGGGGCATAGAGCATTGGAACGCTCCCTGAAAAGAGGGAACAGAGTGATGGAACTCCCTTACAGTGTATAGGGGAGCACTACCTTCAAAAATTGATTTTTGAGTGGTTTTTTCCATGGAAAAAGACTTGTACTCTCTGTCAAATGATTTCTCCTCTTCAAAACCGGTCTTTTGAGGTGTCTTTTGAGTGTTTTGGATAATGTCTTCCAAGGCACAACATAGTAAAGATGACAGTATGATTTTTGCGACACTTGCGGCCAAAATGAGACACTTGCGACATTGGTAATGATGACACTAGGCCACCATTGTAATGAGTAATTTTGATGTGTAACAGATTGCCCCGCAAAGTGCGAAGTCAAAAGACAGAAACTCATGACTAAAGTACTTTGTAGACTTTTTCGAGCAATGGTATGGACTCAGAGAACCTGGAAGAAGTTGCACACAACCATCAAACAAATATTATGACATGTTTCAAACCCAAGGAAGGCATACCTATGCTTGGGTGATAAAGACTTTCAAGGTATGGCCACCATAAAATACACTGTAGGTCCATAATTATATTGACAAAAAGGTATAGCCACTGAAGATACAATGTGGATCTATACTCCCATGACCTGAACTGATCGTAGCCACGATGAATACACACTGGATCTACGAAATGACAAGACATAGCCACAACCAATACAAATTGATCTATGTGACAGTGTATGTGTCAATGTTCAAAAGAAACTCCATCGCAACCTGGGAAAAGTACATATAAGAGTGAAGACTCAACCCAGGGTCTTCTTACCGATCCCGATGTAGTATGAATCTAAAAATATGAATAGATGTCCTGATGTCGAACATGGCAGAAACCACTTGATTACCAATCAATGAGGTAAACCGTTAACAAGCGCGAGGGAATTCACCATTGATGTTAATGATTCTCAAGGTACTCTAGTACATTCATACGAATGTGAATGAATGAACTGAAGTTGAACATCCATGGAATCATTTGATCAGAGGTCAATGATTTAAACCCACTATCGAATGCGAGGAGGCCTGCCATTGAGTCATGCAGGTCCCAAGGTACTAAATGGTTTCTAAATCTAGTTCCTGGATAATGTGCCGAGGTCGACAGGAATAGACTTTTCGAAGGAGGGCCTTGATGTATCCCCCATAAACGACATGAAACTGACACAAATATGTAATTGGTGGATCAAAATAACATGGAATGACACAAGTATTGAAATGGGAAATTTGTGATGGTTGAATCTTGAGGAAGATACTTCCCTTGAGCACTGAGGCACGACAACAAAAACTTGACATGGACCAAAAATTGATAATGAAGTGGATACTGTGCCTTTCTTTGGGTGACCCAGAGGAGTAAGGAAACTCAGAGAATTGGTTCAGTGTAGAGGTTCAGCAGATTAAAATGCATGCAAAGACAAAGTGTCATGTTCAAGGGAGATTGTTAACGGAGATTGTAAGATTGTAAGAGTTACCGATCTCAAAACCTGCTTGGCTTGCTTCTTTCAATTTTTCCCCCATCCATATAGACGAGTACCTCTTTTGGATTTAACAAGCTCGATGAGGGTAACACATGCCCGATATAACCCACCTTCGGTAACTCCTTCTTCCTTTATTTAATGAACTGGAAGAAGCAAGGGTTCGGTCCCGTATGGGCCCTTCAATGTATGATTGTCTAATGAGTTCAGAGAAGGTAAAATCGATGGTTTTTCATATTTAGAGAGTTTGAAAATGACCTAAAGACGACTCCAGTGTTGTCCTTTTTCATAATGTTAGTCTCGCAAGGCCGAAAAAGAGATAAATTATCACTCGAAAGATGCCCTTTTCAAACCTTTTAACGAGTGGGAAAGGAGGCAAGATCACTCGGAAGTATTTTCACATTTAGAGAGTCTGAAAAGAGCTTAAAGATGACTCCAAGGGGTTCCTTTTTCATGTATCCATGCAAGTCTGAAAAAGAGATAAAATTTTACTCGGTGAGTTCTTATGTTTTTTTGAGCGTGAGAACGAACTAAGACTATGCTCGTTAATGTGACAAGATAAAAATTGAACAAAACTGCTCTGAAACCTATCAATAATGTCAAAACTACATGCCAACGTATTTATAAGGTCTCCAAAAAATTTCTCAAAAAACCCACAATAACTATGTTGTGGCAAAAATGAAATTTATAATAGTAAAATGGGGTAAAAATGTCTTTTACTAGAATTAGAGGGGGAGTGTTGTCTAATTTTTTAAATGCCCCTGCAAGATGATAAGGGAGGTGTCGATGCTCTGATGTGAGAGTGAGAGGGGTGCTGCTCGAAATACACAAGGAAAATGCCCAAAAGCACCAAAACACACTAGTGTGCATTCATAATGTAAAGGGGGGTGTTATGTTTTTTCACAATGCCTTGGTGGCATT
>JASDQU010249426.1:721-16428 GCA_032191745.1 Picea mariana | reverse complement strand
CTGATATCTTCACAAAGCCTTTGGGCACAGAAACATTTGTATCACTCAGATCTAAGCTGAGTGTTGTTAGGTTAAATGATTGTCTCGCTCCAACTTAAGGGGGTGTGTTAGACGAATAAGTTGAGCAAATCGCTCCTTTTATTAGTTTAGTTAACTGTCAATTGTTTGGTTTCTTGTTTTCATCGCTGAGTGAGCTGTTACACTGTTAGACGCTTCGTTGTTTACGAAGCATTTCGTTGCATGTAAATTCCTTTATATATCAATTCAATAAATGAGATCTGCGTGGTGTTTTTTGCATTCTGTTCTGCGATTCGTTTTCTGTTATCGCAGATCTGTTTTCTCTGTTCCTGCAATTCGTTTTCTGGTCCGTTTTCAAATGCCTCTCCTTCTTTCTTGGTACTGTTCGTGGATGGAGGTAATATTGAAGAGGCTCGAGGAATATTGATGTTGTACGAATCACGGATGCCGCTTGGTGCTTGAAGAAATCTTACAGATGGTTGCTTGATGGAAAAGAAAAGAAACACGGATGCCGCTTGGTGCCTGAAGATTGCTTACATATGGTTGCTAAGCACATGGAAAAGAAAAGAAACAAATCATCGATCGTTGCTCTTGAATGTTGATGGATGCTCGCTGATTGCTGCTCTACAAACAAGAAAAAGTTACGATGGATGAAGAGGATATGCTGGTGAAATATTGATGTTCTTGGCAATGCTCTGTGAAATATTTTATTGCACGAAGACGATTGCTGGGCCGACCGGAGGAAAGACCGACTTTCAAGGTAATAATATATTGATGGGCCGACCGGAGGAAAGACTGACTTTCAACTTCCGTGGTGATAATATATCAAATTCGAATGAATAGAAGAACTCAAAGCAAGAACTGATCAGGAAGTCGAAGAATACATCGACTGGGTGAATGACGAGCAGCCGAGCAGCCATCGACTTGCTGCAAGAATTGGCTACGTTGAGATTTTCGAGTGCACATAGCAATTGAGAGAGCATCCGATGATGAACATGTCGGCAACAATTAAAGGCATCCAAGAGAGACATATTTTCACAGACACACGTGAGAGCCTAAAGAAAAGATGATGACAAAAACACTATAATGAAGAACCACTTGATACAAGAGTTGCAGAATAGGAATAGTATGAGTGGTCGATGGTGCAAACCCTGATTGATCCCATATAATGAATCCTATGGGAGCGACATCCTGATAAGAATGCGTGAGTAGTTTGGGTTTGAATTGATCGACCGACTTGGCAGTAACAACAACTTCGACGACCCTAAACGAAGTCATAGTTGATAGAGGTAAGCATAACATGGATATCGAGGAGATGGGATCTGTCATTCAGATACGGTTGAGATTAGTCACATTAAACCTCATATATCCAGCTGGTGGTTGTTGCTGTTGGGTTACCTATGGAGTTTGGTATGCATGGGTGATACACAATAAGAATATTGTTGCATGCTTGCTTGGGACGAGCAAGGAATTGAGTGTGGAGGAGATGTTGTAGGGGCATCTTAGGCCCTTTTCATCATTCATTAGATATTAGTACATATTCATATGTAATAAAGAGAAAATAACCAAGTAAATGCATGTAACAAATGGGTAAATGCCTAATATGAACTAAACTAATGATTAGTTGGAGCGAGTACAATCACTTCAACCTTTTCTCCTATGTACTTATACTCATGAATAAGGAATAAGCAAGTGGTTGTATATCCTTCCCAAATACTTCTCCTTCTTTCTTGGGATTACGTGTGTGCCTTGATATGTGTTCCAATGTAGTTTCTCTCTTGGATGCTTGCCTCAATTGCCTTGACTACAACACCATTCAAGACTTTGAGACACCTTCTCAACCCATTCATTATGGCATATACTCAGTCTTGTCCAAACAACAATCTATCTTTTAGCCTCCTCAATGACTACTGCCCTCCTTAAGTGAGCATGATCATTCTATTCCACTTATACCAAGTAGCCTCCCACCTAATGTACACTTGTATCTCCATCCATTAGTCCAAAAAATGAAACAAAAAATATAGTTCAAGAGTTGCTAGTCGTTGATGTCATCCACCCTAGTATTAGCCTTTATTCTTCACTAGTCATCATGGTCTACAAGAAAGAAGGCACTTAGTGCATGCATCCTGACTTTCGAGCTCTATACAAACTGAAAAATCAAGGATAAGTTTCTCATTCCAGTCATTGATGACCTTTTGGATGAGCTTAGGGGTGCTCAATTATTCACCAATTGTTGTTGAGGTTCCTTTAAGGTGCTTAAACATATTGTTAAACTATTGTAAATGCATGATCCACTTCATGTGGCATCTTGATCTTGCTCCAAACCTAGAGAAATTGGAGAGGATTATATAAATTATGCATCATTGTCTCTTTTTCCAGTAAATAACATCACTCACACTTTAGAACTTGCACTAGCACATACATCTCATGATAATACACTAAATAATTTAAAGCAATGCCTAAAAAGTCTATAAGTCATATGTGATAGGGCTTTAATGTTGCATCGATATTGTGCTCATTGAATTTCTAGAGGCATCCATTTCGATCTTAAAAGCTTGGTGATTTTCAATGATGGTGAGTATAAGAGCTATGAAAACTCCAAGTTTGGTCTCTTTGAATGCTTCCTATTGCATCCTTATATAACTTGGACATAAGAATTGTGTGGAAGCCTAATAAAGGAAATGTGAGTTATGTAAATATAAATAGTTGTCATGTTAAACTCAATGGGCTAACTCGAGTGTTTGAGTACTTTGAGCTTGATGCGAGAGGTCTTGGAGTCAATTCCTGGGTTGGCTACCTCTATTGTGTGCCTCACTTAATGTCTATATTGGGTCATGGGTCATAATCATCGTCGTCAAGCTTGCACTGTGTACCATCCACAAATGGGTGGAAGTGCCTGGGAATTTCCCAACAAGGGTTTCTTTGGAAAAAAATAGTTTGTCATGTCCATGAAACTTTATAAGCCATGGATGTTCTATAATGATGGTCAATTTGATGATGATTGCAATCTTTGCATAATTGATAGTTAGTCCATCTTGGTTCATGTAGAATTCAAGATAAATGAGTTCTTGTTGTTGAATGTACACATCTTCATGTTTACTAATATATTCTCTCTCTGCAATGCTACAAATACTTGGTTCATGTGGTGCACGTGATCCTCCAATTTTTTTTTGAAAATAAGATTATCGTCATGATACACATAAAAAATGAGTCAAGATATGATCATAGAAATTCATTCACCATTCCAGTGAACATTGCAAGGGCATTGATAAGATTGAACAACATTTATACCAGTGATTTAAACAATCCTCGTTGCATTTTGAAGGTTGTCTTCCATGTATCCTCTAGCTTGATCCAAAATAGAGTTAAAGATCAATTAATGCAATGATCGGAGGAGACACACTCGAGAGTTCATACTAAGCATTGTCCATGTATGAGCATGCAAACTTAGTCACTATAAGAGAAGTGCATACACACCCATGAAGGTTTGTGTGAAATGTGCATTTCTATGGTTAACTTTAATGTGCATTCAAGTAACAAGTTTTATGGTATGATGCACTTATATTTTAGTTCCATGTGTTTAATGCTTTGATCCTATTGCATTATTCAAGAATTAATCATGCTTGGACTTTGTTATGAACTAATGCCTTGAGAAAGATAAAAATTCAATGAGTAACAATCCACTTCAAGGGGGAAACCTTATTTTACAATATATTCAATGCACAAGACCAGATGAGATGATCCTAAGATCTCCTTGATATATATATATATATATATATATATATATAATGAAAGGTTCTAGTTGACCTACTAATATAACACTATAAATGTAATAATGCAATATCTAGGGATTAATAAAGGTTTTTATGCTTAACATGGGGCATTGTCTAGGGCTTAACATGCCCCTTTTCTTCAAACAAGTGTTGTCCTCAACACTCGACTAACCGCAGGTGTTTCTGCATGAATAAATCATCTTCCCCTATTGCCTCCTCCACTGGTAGGTTCTTCCATTTGATAAGGTACTCAGTAATTTCTCAATTTCACAGCTGCTTAATCCTTGTTTCAAGGATTGTTTATGGTTCTATTATGATTTTCCCTTCTTCATTAATCTCTGGTAAAATAGTTTGGACAAGGATCTTGTCACCAATTACCTTCTTTAAGAAAGAAACATGGAATACTATATGTACACATGAAGATGGAGGTAACTCCAATTTGTAAGTCATACTTTCAATTCTCTACAACACCTTGTAGGGGCCATAATATTTGGGTGATAATTTATTGTCCTTCTTTCGTTGCTTGAGGGACATCGATTTACATGGTTGTAGCCTCAAAAATATCCAATCCCCCACTTCAAATTCCCTTTCACTATCATGCTGGTATGCTTGTTGTCTCATCCTATTTTGTGCTATGACCAAGTTTCCCTTCAATAGTTTTAGAACCTCTTGTTGGTGCCCTATGTGGTCCTCCATTGCTTGAACCTTTGCAGTCCCTTTCAAAGGTGATGTGATGGATGGAAGATGATATCCATAAATGGGAACATTTTTTATGAAGCATGGAAGGTTGTGTTGTACCACCATTCTACCAAGGGAAACCACTTGACCCATTGTATTTATTTATCAAATGAAAAGCAATGAATATATCCTTCTAGACATTTATTCAGAATCTTAGTTTACCCATCGAATTGAGGATGGTAAGATGAGCTAAGAGCCAATTAAGTACCCAAACAAGAAAACAATTTAGTCCAAAAATTTCCAGTGAAGATTGTATCTCTGTTACGTACAATAATCTTGGTGATTCCATGTAGCTTTTGAATTGTTTCCATGAATGCTACAACTTAGTACTTTCTCTAAAAGGATGAGAAAGACAAAAAAAATGGACATACTTTGTCATTCGATCCATTACTGCCACAATGACATTATTTCCTTTAGATTTGGGTAAACCTATGATAAAATCCATTGAAACTTCTTCCCAATGTTGAATTGCTATGGATACAAGTTGTAGGAGACCTGGAATCTTGAATATCTCTCCCTTATTTTATTGGCAGACTAAACATTCAGCCACAAAAATTTGAACATTGATTTTAAGACTTTCCCAAAAAAAATCCTTCTTGAACTTGTGGTAAGTTTTCAAGAACTCTAAATGTCCTCCCATAGGAGAAGTGTGCAATTCGAAAAGGACCTTCTATTCGAGTTGGGAATTCTTACATAAATATAGGTGATCATGATACCATAGAAAATCATTCTTCCACACAAATTTATCTAATGCACCTGGGTCCTCTTGTAGTTGTTGAATGATCTTGCATACCTATCGATCTTTCTTCCATTCTATCCTTGCTTCTTACACCCAATCACAATGTGGAATAGAAATAACATATAGTAAACACTATGTTCCTTCTTCTTTTATTGAAAATGCATCTGCCACAATATTATGTTTTATTTTTTTGTAGATAATTTCAAAGTCGTAATCTAGCATCTTTGTAACCCATTTTGTTTTCTCTTCTGAAGATAATCGTTTCTCCAAGAAGTATTTCAAACTATCATGATCTATTTTACTTTGAAGTGTCTTCCAATTAGGTAAGGGTGTAATTTCTTAATTGCATGTAGTATGGCCAACATTTCTTTTTCATAAATGGGTTTGAGTAAGATTTTTCCTTTAAGTACAATGCTTTCAAAAGAAAGAGGCCCTCCTTCTTGCATTAAAACTACACCAATGCCATGGACTAATGCATCACACTCCACAATAAAGGTTTTTGTGAAATTAGGTGTGGCCAAGACAAGAGTCGTACACATAGCCTTCTTAAGTTTTTCAAAAGCTTTGGTTGCTTCTTGAGTCCAAGAACATGCTTCATTCTTTAATAATGTTGTTAGAGGTGATGCTATTTGACTATAGTTCTTGACAAAATTGCGGTAATATCCTATCAATCCTAAGAATCCTCGAAGTTTTTTCAAGGTTTTCGGAATTGGCCATTCCGTCATAGATTTAATTTTGTTAGGGTCCGTTTTGGCACCTTCATGAGATTCAATATGACTCAAATATTCCACTTCTTGAACCCCAAAGGCACACTTGGAAAACTTTCATATAGTTGTTGCTCTTCCAAGAGTTGTAATACTCTGTCAACATGTTGTACTTTCTCTTCCCAAGATTTGTTATAGATTAGTATGTCATCAAAAAAAACTAACACAAATTTTCTAAGGGTTTGAAAATATAATCCATCAAGCTTTGGAATGTTGAAGGTGCATTAGTAAGTCCAAATGGCGTAACCAAAAACTCATAATGACCTTCATGTGTTCTAAAGGTTGTTTAGGGAATGTCTTCATGCCTCATTCTGATTTGATGATTTCTTGAATGAAGATCCAACTTAGTAAAGAAATTTGTTCCATGTAATTCTTCTAATAATTCATCAATGTCAAGAATAGGAAACCTATCTTTGATGGTCCTTTTGTGAGTTGTCTATAATTTGGACACATACGCCATGAACCATCCTTTTTTGTAATCGTCATTACTGGTGAAGAGAAAACACTATGGCTAGGTTGAATGGTGTTGACCTCTAACATTTCATGGATCATACGCTCAATCTCACTCTTATGTGCATATGGATACATGTAGGGCCTAATGTTAGGTGGTACACTTCCTAGTTACAAATGAATAACACGGTCATGACCTTGAGCAGGTGGAAGACCCTCGAGCATATCTCCAAATACCTATTGATGATAACTATTTAGAGATCCAATGGAGTGGAGGATATATATGTTTGAACATCTAGTGAGCACAATTGTGCAATTACACCATGGTGTCCCTTTTTGAGTAATTTTGTGACGTCACTAGAGCTTATCACTTTAGAGGATTTCCCTTGGATCTATCTAAGCTCAATTTCCTTGCCCTTTGAGGAAAATCTCATGAATTGTTTTTGAAAATTAAGGGCCATTGTTCCAAATGAGTGTAACCATTGGACCTGTAGCATGTCCGACCCCCTAATCCCGCTTAGGTTGATGGGATGTTCAAATTTCTTCTCTCTCCTTAGAGTAAGTGCTTGGGTTTACTTTTCCTAGTTTTGGATCATCACTATTTAAGTGATAACTTCTCTTATCACAATATTTGATATGTTAAATCTTACTTGTATGACTTCCCATATACCAATGAATTCCCTCTACGGAGTTCTCTGCAATGAATAGGGACTTATACGCCCTCAATCAGACGATTAGAGTTACTTCTTGTCTCCATATCAACGACCTATAGCGATTCAGACACCTGCCCATCAGAATGCTAGATCACCATGATCGACATCCTGTCCAATGAATCCATTCTGATGGATCATTCCCAAGGATCCAAAGACTCTCAGACACAAATACCAATAGCCATGATCCCCTCAACTCTTCTACTTAAGAGAAGATTATCACCTATCCCTTCAACTACTTGCTAGGTGAATAGGTGTGAACTATGACAAATCTACATCTAATATCACATCATGTTTGTTCTTTGATCAACGATTCTTGTTTGCTCTCAGAATCCCTCTCCATCAAAACACTCCCATTCCGGTACCACAAACCACTCTGAAAATTCATACTATGATGGATCTAACGATCCTCATTAACTTCATCTGACGGTCAGGGTGCACTCAGGTGTTATCGGATAAATCAGTAGGTGCAGACACTAATAGATCTCCCTAGATCCACCTGGATCTAGAACAAAACAGGGCAGGACATGACTCTTTCCCTAAGTTGCGGTCATTGAATCTATGACTAAGAAGGAATGAGTGACATACCTTTATATCGCTTCCTTAGGTCTCTGTTGTTCCCGCGTCGCTCCGGTGATTTTGTGAAATGAGGTCCAAGACAACACAAACCAACCAAAGTGAAGATAACAAAGTATATTCAATGTCAACCTAGGCATATGATCAAGGAGTTATGCAATAAAATAAGAGTTATTTTATGGGAAAGGGACATGCCACTGTATTATGTTAAATGAAAGTAGAAGATACAACCGGATCGCCTTGATGTCGCAAGCTTCCTTTCAGTGACCCTTGGTTCCAACACACACACTTGCTCTACACTTGCATGAAGAAGATCCAATACAACTTTAAAGACCAAATAGAGTCTTCAAGCTTCTATCCAAGCAACGTTCTTCACACAATTCTTTCACCAATTCTTCATTCAATCTGGCTTAACCTTTTCCATGAGAAACTTTTCAATATATAGGAGAAGGAGAGATGGTTAAATGGATGAGGATGATCCCACTAAATCTGAGAAGTCAGTAGGATGCCAACCATGCAAATGCCAACTTATTTTCTAGAAGATTCGCTTCTAGAACCTTCGTGACCTCTTCTCTTTTCCAAGCTTTGAAACAGGTTCACACCCTACCTATAGAGAAGACTGCGAACCGTTCACACCCTAAGTTTGGGTTTCCTACGAGAAGGAAGTATTTTTGCACCCTGTAATATAGGCAGCCTGGGAACTCATCTTAAAAATGTGTTTTTTGGAAGAAGACAACAATCACTTTTCTCGAGCAAAAATTCACTGTGGGAGCCTGCATACATCACTTGTAGACACATCACCAGAGTGACCAAAATCATGTGTAACAGAATGCCCCCCAAAGTATGAGGCCGAAACTTGTGATGGCTGAAATACTTTGTAAAATGCGTGTGTGTGTCAGAAACAAGGAGCGCACCTAATCAGAAACCTATAAACAACCAAGCAACTGCAGAATATAATACCAGTTCTGAGGTAGGCATTCACATGCTCAGATCACACATGAATGGAATCATAAACATAGGTCATGGCCACCAATCATACACCGTGGATCCATGCCGTCAAAATGCTACATAGCCACCAGGAATACACTGTGGATCTATGCGAGAATACTTGAATTAAGACGACATAGCCACATGTCATACAAAGTGGATTTATGTGCTGATACAAATCATACATACTCCATCACAACCTGGATCAAAAAGATGAGACCCAGGGTCTTCAATCTCGTCACCTGAAAGTACGAATCTAACCAAGCGATCACATGTGCTGAAGTTGAACATGGTAGAAACCACTTGATTACTGGTCATTGATGAAAAACCATTAACAAGTGCAAGGGAAATCACCATTGATGTCAATGACTCCCAAGGTACCGAAGTACAATCTGAACGAATGCGAACGAATGAGCTGAAGTTGAGCACTTGGCAGAATCTCTCGATCAGGGATCAATGATGTGAAACCCCTGTCGAAAGCGAAGAGACCTACCATTAAGGCATGCAGGTTCCAAGGTACTAAATGATTTCTAAGTCTCATTTTCAGATAATGAGTTGGAGTCGATGGAACAAGACTCATCACAGGAGGGCTTCGATGTATCCCCCATCAATGACACGAAATAAGTAACAGATTTTGGGGGTGAAACAAAGTATGAATACAGGTTGAAACAGACACAAGGAAGGCCGACATAGTAAGAATGGACAACTGCAGATGGCCGACTCAATAGAGGTCTCGTGTGAAATTCTCTTGAACATATGAACGCCACAACCAAGGACTTGGTAGCACCGACTCAAAGACGACCCAAGATATGACCTTGTAACAAGTCGAACGAGAGACAAATGGATTTCCCAACTTGGATTCAAATGGCGAATAAGGGGTGTCATGTTCAAGAGCGACACTTACTGCCATTAATATGAATACGAAAACACATCCCTTTCCCAAAATTTCCCCCACCATTTTTGGCGAGTGCCTCTTTATTTTTACACAAGCTCAAGGAGGATAACATATGATTGTTGATGTAAGCTCATCCTTTGGATGAGTTCCTCGGAGTATATTTAACGAACCCTAGGAAGGAGTGGTTCAGTCCCATTGCGGGTCTTTCGATGTTTGTTTAATGAGTCCAAGGATAGAAAACTCGAGGGTTTTTCATGTTTTGAGAGTCTGAAAAACACTTAAAGAGAACTCTCCCAGTTCTTTTTTCATAAAAGAGTTCGACGAGACTGAAAAAGTAATAAACTATCACCCGTCGAACATTTTCTTCAAATATTTTAACGAGCGTGAAAAGAACAATATCGCTCGGAAATCTTTTCATTTTTATGGAGTGTGAAAAGAGCTTAAAGGATACTCCTTTACATTTTTCATTTTCCTGTTACCATGACGAGTATGAAAAGATGAGCAAAAGTATACACGGTTACGTTATCATATATTTTCTAGCACGAAAACGAACGAAGATTGAGCTCGAGGTTTTTTCTTAAAAACCCTAAAAAAGTAGTCATACATGCGACAAAAGAAAAAAAAAACCCGTACCCCCTCGTTCGGACTTCGAAGTTGTAATATCTGCGAAAAACCACACTCACAAGACTATTAGGGTATTATGTTTTATAGACAAAGTAATAAAAATAATATAAAAAAAAAAAAATTGTAAAAAGTGAAAAATATGGGTAAAAAGGGCTTTTTACCATTTCATTGTGATTTTGTCCAACATCCCTCATTTTCCTCCAAATTTCTTTGCTCGATTGCGGGAGACACAAGCGATCATTCGACGAACCATTTCAGCCAACGAGGTACTCTCTCGATTTTTTAACTTTTCCATGGTTTTTTTTTGGTTTTTATTGGCATTTTTTTGGGTTTTGAGTCCATTTTAGGGTCGGAACATGCGCCCAAGAATTCTCGCAGGTGGTCCATGCGGGACCTGGGAGAATCTCACACTATGAAAAAGGCTCACCTGCGGGGGCCGAAAAATGGATTTTGAAGTAATGTTTTGCTCAATAAAAATTATGCAAGAGTTTAAAGCAAGTTGTTGACTTCCCTCTCATGGCTCTTTTGCAGGTGTTTGACCATCACAATGTTGGAATGGAGAGAAAGAGAACACGAGGAGGATGATGCCATTGTCGGGAATGACTCGAGTACAATCATTGTTGTCCGAGACTATGGGCTCTTGAAATTCTTCAGTATTCCAGGCATGAGAGTCGAGCTCAGGTTGTTGGAATACCTGGTCCACATGTGGGATGTGGACTGATAGTTATTTTACGTGGGAGTCCATACACTGACATTAGATATTGAGGATATCTATTTTCTAATGGGGTTGTCACGACGTGGATACCATGCTACTTTGACTGGAGGTAGAGGCGGCGGACTCCCTATGAGCGAGTATTGTCGCCAGTATTGTGTTCCCGAGCCAGAGAGAAGCAAGGTTAAGGTTGCCATTTGGGGGCTCCAAGATCTGACACTACGAACCATCTTGTTTACTATTGCATGTATAGCTGGGAGCGCGGCTCCGCACATGGCTCTCCAGAGCTATTTCCAATATGCCATAGAGTGCATAGAGCCTCGGGTCTTCAACTGGTCGGATGCAGTTCTCCACAGTATGAAGAGACAATTGACGAAGTGCAGAAAGGGTGACTTGAAGCAGTTTGGGTACAGATCACTTTTGGTGTCATTCTTTCTTGAGAGGGTCCCACTGTTGTGATTACAGGTTTATTGGGGTTTACCGACCCCACAAGATTCGAGGATGCTGAGGTGGTGCAACCTCATGGCTCGACACGTAGCAGGGCCTATGATCAAGTATAATGATTCTTTTTTTGACTGGTTGAGGCCTCAGATGTTGATGATCGACGACTACGCATATGCTGGTTTGGATTTCCGAGGGGATCTGGATTTGGCCCTGCCTGAGGATGCTTAGTGGGGGTGACTTAGGTAAGAAGTATACATTTTGTTATTTTTAAATGTTTTTGCAAATTTTATCATATGAAATGTTTTTATGTTTATCTAAGAACTAATCAAAAAATTTCTTTTTGATGATGCAGATGTGGGGCCATATCGACCTCCAAGAACATCTCCTATTCAACGACAAGGAGAAGAGGCTCTAGTGGTGAGATGGGATGCCGAAGACTACAAGGAAGTGGAACATAACTTGGAGGGGTTGATCGCGGATGTCCGAGATATTGCTATTGGGGAGATCCTGAGACGTTACTAGTGCCATACTGTGGGCGTGTCTGAGTCACTCAGTCGACTGCTCCATAGGGTAGCCTGAGCAGTTGTGTGTTATTGTGAGCATCATCCATGACGCTACTTTGTATAAGCTATGGGCTTCGTATTTTGAGATTTTGATCCTTGGACATAAACTTTTTGTAAAAAAATTTGATCGTTATATACATATATACGACTTCTACCGTTTTATTTTGTGTTGTGTTATACATGTGATATGTGATTGGTTTATAAATGCCCCAAATGTCTGTCTAACACATAGTTAGCTAATGCATCAGTCAATGTATTTAGACATATAGGAATGTGCATATATTCGATATAATCAAAATAACATTCCAAGAGGTGAATTTGTAAATATACTCGTAATAAAGTAGGACTTTAGATAACATAGACGTTACTTAACTATAGTACGACTAGCTACGAATCGAGTCGTATAACTAGGTGGCGGATATCAGCGAAATAACATCAATCAACAATTCGATGATGGTACTATATTCTGCAATATTATTGGTCACACGACTGAGGCACACACCTTAGACTGATAAGTTCGTTTGTAGGGGCGTAAATTGCTCATGCAGCAGAAGCAAGGTTCTGAGTACTACAACTAGCGCCATCGACGAAGCCAATGTGGGGTGGCAAAGACTCCGACATCTAGAAACCAAGCACAATGCAAGATAAGTGGTCGAGGGCAGAGACTAAATAACGAAAAAAAAAATACTAAAGTAACAAAAAGTATGATACAATAAAATACAAGAACTCATGCACAGGTGATCTTAAACATAGTACTTCTTTAAGTACAACACATTTCTGGGTTCACTCAAAGGGATAGCGTCGTAGTCCACTAACCCGTAAGCGCCTTTCTCTAAAATGTGTCTGACGATATAAGGACCTCGCCACATGGCTTCAAATTTTCTGGCTCCTATCATATCCTGATCTTGTTCATAAAGGATAACTAGATCACCTTCAGAGAAAATGTGTGGCTTGACATGTTTGTCGTATTGGTATTTGACGCATTTCTTCTGGGCTTCTATGACTAGGGTGGCATCGCGACGGGTTTCGTCTAATTGCATGAGATACAACATATGTTCTTCTTTAGCAGAAGTGTTTGGGAGAGGTTTGACGGCTAGTTTTAGGGAAGGTATCTCACATTCAATTGGCAAGATGGATTCTAGACCATAGACTAACTAGAATGGTGTAAACCCGGTAGCAGAATTAATTGATGTCCGGTAAGCCCACAATGTAGAAAACAACATCGTGTGCCAACTCGTTTTGTGAATCCCTATCATTCGTCGAAGAATGGTAATGAGGATTTTGTTGATTGCTTCAACTTGGCCATTGGCTTGTAGGTAATAGGGTGTTGAGTTCATGGTGAAGACCCAACTTTTCAGTGAGTTCGGACATCATGAAGTTTCTAAAGCGGCTACCGTGTTCAGTAATGATAGATTGAGGAACACCAAACCGAGAAATGATGTGATTGAATATAAATAATGCTGCAGTCCTTCCGGTATTGTTGAATGTTGGCATCGCCTCGGCCCATTTAGTAAAATAATCTATGGCTATAATAATGTATCCATGCCCCCCGACCGAGTGAGGGTGACATGTCATGAAATCGATAACCCTTTTCGCAAAAGGACCAACAGAGACCACAAAGTGTGATCGTATTTTATTGTTGTAGGTTTGACAAGTGTGACATTTTTGGACGACAATTATACAATCATTGAATAAAGAAGGCCAAAAATACCTTGCTCGTAAGATCTTCTGGGCAGTAGCATACCCAGACATGTGACCACCACAGGCTGCACAATGGTAGCCATTTAGGAATTTCTCGACTTCGTCAAAAGTGAGGCAGCGTAAAAAAACAGAGTCAATCCCACGATGATAAAGAGTATCACTGAGGATAATATACTGACGGGATTGGTAGCGTATTCGACGGCGGCCAGTGATATACAAATTGGGCCGGAAAGTCTGGGTCTGGAGATATATGATGATATCTCTGTACCAAAGGTCATCAGAACTAATCAGGAAAAGGGATTCATTAGGTAATGAATCTGCTGCTACATTTTTTCATCTCAGAGTAGGGAAGGTCGTATATCAACTTTACAAACACCAAGGATTTCTTGGACTTAGCACGTTCTAATTCTAAGTCAAACTCCCAGAGTATTATGATCCATTTGGAGTATTTTCCCCCTAGCAGTTGGCGTGTAAGAATGAGATGCATAGGGTTGCAGTTAGAAATTACCGTAGTCTTGTGAGAAAGGATATAGTGTTGGAAACGTTGAACAGCTTGGATGGCTACCAAGGCTAGTTTTTCAAAATGTAAATACTTGGTTTCGGTTGATCAGGGGATCAAATTTTGCTCAATTTTCAAAGTCCTCAGAATGCGACGAAAATAGTGCCATTGCATCCGTCTCGTCTTCCTGATTCCGACAGTATATTTACTTTCGCAAACGGAGTTCGTATGGAGGAGATATCGCGATCTGTCCGCCAAGCCAAACAGGTAAAAATTTGGGGTGCTGACTGTACCTGTCTGTACAGTTCGTACGGACACGTGGAGGGTCGTACCATCATGATGACGTGGTAGGTGGGTGACGTGGTGCATTTTCATTGGACGGTTTTCGGTAAATACAGGGTTGACACGTGTCCGGTTTGAGGCGAATAATAAGGAGACACGTGGCCCACTCCATGGGCACCACGTGTCCCCCCTGTTATTTGGTTTATATGGTTATGTTTATGTAAAATGATATGGAGGCCGTGGGGTTCGACCCCCGGACCTCCCACAACACCAACGTTTTCATAACACTCCGATAACCAACAGTCCCGCCTTTGATCCTTGTTAACTATGCCTTCAAATATTTATTTAACATTGATGTTTTTGTTATATAGAAAAGGGGGCAGGCCGGGGCTTAGCCTCGACCCATAACATAAAGTTTCAAACTATAACATATAGTCATATGTTATAAAACATATGCGCGGGGTTTCAAAATGAAATGTATTGTAATGTAACCGGTGGTTTATATATATGCGTGCGGTTATATTTGTGGACGCGGGGTTTGAAACATAACCCGTGGGTTGTTAACCAATGGTTTATACATTTGCGCAGGATTTATACAATCCGTTTGCACGGTTTTCAAAGGGTTGAACCATTTTTATGCCCAGCCTATGGTCGCATGCGCCATGTGCCCAGTGCCGAGGCGGTTAGGGGCTGGAGGCGCCTTAACCGTCCTACGGTTTGTATCAGTGCGCGATTATGCACGGGACTGGGTTCTTTACGCTTAAATGAGCGTGTGTGCCAGGTTTGGAGAACAAGGGTGCGAATTGTAGAACCAGAGACAGCAAAGTTGAAGAGGGGGACTTCAAGGAGGCTATCTTCTTCATTTTTCGATCGATTGAGGTGCCGAAAGAGCCCAGACAGGGGTTTTGGGACGCTGCGGAGCCATTGGAGCAGTCGGTTTGTCCTTTTGAGCATTGTAAGACATGTTTTTGAGCACTTTGAGCAATTTAATAATAATGATCCATTGGAAGCTGGACCAGGAGATGTAGCCTGAAGTGGGGTGAACTCCTTTATCGAGTTGTTGTGTTTATGTCTGATGTTCAATGTTTTATGATGCTGTTAGCGATATTTCTTGCTAGCGGGGATAGGAAATCAAAGAGTGGGTTAAAACCCACTTATCCAAGGTCTCGGGCAACATGCGCCCGTGGTAAACAGTAAGCAAGATCAGACGATCTGGATCAGCGCGCCCGGAT
>JASDQU010249421.1:0-16429 GCA_032191745.1 Picea mariana | reverse complement strand
ATGTGAAAATGAACTAAGTCCCAACAATATGTATGCATGTCCCCAACTTGACACTTGTCATGTTGGGAGCTACTTTGGCCCACTTGTCCCCAACTTTAGAACTTAGGATAAAATAATTATCCATACTTTATGATTTAAAGAAATATTAATATAATATTCCTTTTTGGCTCAAACTCCCTAGCTTAGACCCTTTCCTTAAGTTAGCCCCTCCCTTTCCCTAACTAGTGGAGTTTAGTCCCCCATCTCTTTTATCATGGTCATTCTGCGCGCAACGATGTACTTTATATTAAATATGAGATATGTACAAAAACAGGCGCACTGGCCTTTAACATCTAGGCTCTCCGGCCTAATCAAAACATAAGCATCCTAGCGTATAATAACTGACTCACCAGTGCATAAAACATATCATATACACAAAGGCTCCCTAGCATCAACATTGCGCGCACTTAAGATGTTGCGCACGGTATCTTGGCATGTGCACACTTCCTCATTTTACTGCGTAGTACATGCACTCACTATGCCATGAAATGTGCATACAAAAATGATATCAAAACAACTCACCAGCTTAAATACATTTGTATTTACATTTACAATTGGGTTCAGCCTTAGGGATATTACAGAAGTAATAGTCAAGCCAGGAAAGTTGAATGCAGGACCTGACCACCTATCAAGGGTCACAAATGGACAAGAACCTACGAATTTAGAGGATAACTTTCCGGATGCACAATTATTTTCAGTCCAGATCACTGACAATTACTTTGCAGATATCATTCAGTAATTGAGAACAAGTACCGTGCCGCACAAATACAACACCACGCAAAAGAAAAACCTGGTAGTCTGGGATGCAGACTATCAACTGATTGTAGGACACTTATACAAAATGGGTGCAGATAGCATCCTGCAAATATATGTGTTAGAACATGAAAGACTGAGAGTTTTAGCAAAATCCCATTAGGGAATAGCAGGAGGGCAATATGCAGGCAAAGCTACCGCACAGAAGGTATTGTGCATAGGACTATGGTGGTGAACCATTCACCGAGACTCGAAGGAGTATTGTCAAAGCTGCAATGTCTATCAAAGGGTAGGTAAACCCAACAGAAGGGATGAGATGCCATTACAACCACAGGTAAAATTACAGGCATTCGATAAGTGGGCAATAGAATTTGTGGGACCAATCAACCCACTAGCAAAAAGAATAGGAGCAAGGTACATCATCACCATGACATAATACCTAACAAGATGGGCGTAAGCAACACCAATGAAGGATTGCAACGCAGAAAAAACAGCACACTTTCTATTTGAACAAGTAATCACTCGATTTGGGTGCCCACAAGTTTTGATGAGCAACCAAGGCACACACTTCATAAAAAACACTATCAGCGCTATGACTGAAGAGTTTGAAGTCCATCATCAAAAGAGCACACCATATCACCCACAGGCAAATGGTACATTAGAGGCATTGAAAAAAATTCTTGAGAATGCACTGACGAAGATCTGTAATGTCAACAGGGATGATTGGGACCTTAAAATACCAGCAGTATTGTGGGCCTACAGGTGTTATACATAATTTTGGTCACCCTAGTGATGATTTCAAAAACATGTGTTCAGGCTCCTAACATGACTTTTTTCCTGAGAAAAGATACTTCTTTCCTCCTCTACAAGGCTTCTTTTTAGAAAGGGTCCGCAGGTTGCACATATTACACAGTGCAAAAATCTACCATTTCCGCAGGCTTCTCTATAGCTGGCCCACGTGATTTTCGCAGGCTGCTATATAGGCAGGGTGCGGCGGCATTCCAAAGCTAAAAGAGGAAAGAGGTTTCTAAAATTTTCTAGAAGGGGAATCTTCTAGAATGTGAGGTGGCGTCCGTATGGTTGCGATCCTACTGGTTTCTCTGATTTGGTGGGATCATCCTCATCCCTTTAACCACTTCACCTTCTCCTATATAATCATGGGCTTCTCATGGAAATGGTTAAGCAAGATTAAGCAGAGAATTGATGAAAGAATAGGCTGAAGACTGTGTGAATAATCCTGTTCTTAGTGATGCTTGAGGCCACTATTTTCCCATCAACCTTTTGTGGATTATCTTCATGCGAATTTCAGAGCAAGTGTATGTGTGTGTTGGAACAAAGGACCACTAAAAGGGAACTTGCAACATCAAGGCAATTCGGTTGTATCTTTTACTTTTCATTAATATAATACGGTGGCACGCCTCTTTCCCATAAAATGATTAGTGTTTTATTACATAACTCCTTGATCACATGTTTAGGTTGTCATTGAATTCTACTATTACTTCTTTCAAGTTGGTTGGTTTGTGTTGTTGCAGATATGATTCCACAAGAGCACTGGAGTGAAGTAGGGACAACAAAGATACAAGGAAGCGATTCATAAGGTATGTTATCTATTCTTTCTTTAGTAGTAAAACTCAATGATCACAACTTAGGGAAAGCGTCTTGTTTTGTCTTGTTTTGTTCTAGATCCAAGTGGATCTAGGGGGATTAGTTCATGTCTGCATCTACCAATTTACCCAATAACAAAATTGGCAACTCTGTTGGGGAAGAACAACTTTATTGTGGTTTTTTTTTGGCCATTTTCTTTTGACCTATTCTTTTTTCTTGAAATCAATCTCTGAGTCTGTGGGAGATCCATTTAGACTCTCTAGGTTTGAAAATCCACTTGGATGCTTTGCCCTTTTCTCCAAATTTCTTGATTTTTCAAACACTTCCGCACTGCACCATATAGATAGCCCGCAGAAACCTTTGATTTCTGCACCCTGCTGATTTATTTCAGTGCGGGATTTCTGCACCTTGTCTGTTTCTGGCTTGTGGAAACTATTCATTTTCGCACTGTGTTATACTGCCAGCCTGTGGTGGCGTTTGAGAAATTGTTTGGGTTTTGTTTTGGCCTCTGCTGTTACCCATTTTTTCTTTAGTTAGCTGGGAAAGGATTTTTAATGCCAGTTCTTAACTTTTTCTGATTGTTTAGGATTGCTCTTGATTGGTGTCGGAGATTGAACACCTCTCTTTTGATCTTTTTCATTTTTCGTTTGATTTTTATCGACAAGGGTATAATATTTGGATTTGTGTCTGAGTGCTTGCTCGATTAAAAATCTTCGATTGGATTTGAAGTTTTAGGTTTGTTACACATTTTGGATTGTTTAACGATCGAAAGACCAATTTTTGATTCACATTTAAAGAAACGTTTTCTTGTCATTTTTTATTTTTATCTCCATTGAAAGATTGATTTGGGTGCTTGTTGAGTATTGTTTTTCATTGATTGCTTATCCTTTCTCGATTCCATCCTTGTTTTTGTTTTTGAAAGGAAAATATTAAAGTCTTTCAGTCTTTTAGGTAATTATTTATGCAAAAAATATTGACATTTGACAAATTGAAAGAGAACAAATAGTGAAATTACATTGTTGATGATTGTTTGGTATTACATTCAAAGAAAGAAAGTATATTTCATAGTTTACACCATTCCATAAGTACCTTCTCCTTACTGTAGATAGAATTCATCGAACAAAAAGTTGCATCATTCATTTTCTATTTTCATATTGTTGGGTCAAGGTCTTACACAACATCGGTTTCATTCCCGTCTCCCTCTTGAGTAACAACAACCTTTAATAATATTGCGAAAATCTAAAACTTAACTAGTAATTTTTCTAGGGCTCTTTTACACCAACATTAGCTAGGCTAGAGCTTTGGAATAGGAAATGAGACACACTCTCCAAAGCATAAAACACACAATAACATCTTGTGATAGAGAGTGTCAAACTCCATTTGCAACATTTTGTCCTGGGAAGTCCTTCTCACACAAGGGTCAAACCTGAGGTCGCATTGAGATTGGCAGAGTTACTCACCCTGCTTTGTTGGTCTCAGTGTAGAGATTATGTGTATTATGGGGGTTTCTTGAAGATATACATACAATGATGAGTGGAATCCTCTCGAGTTGATTTCGGGGTAGATACCCTGCCCTTGTGCATGGATCGGACTGTCGATTGTTCCCCTAGGGACCACTGTTGTTTCTAGTAACCTTAGTTGCCTATCTTCTTAGGATCTTACACAAGGTGACTGTGGAGGGGCAAGTCTCCAAGTTACCTGGAATCGACGTTGGTTAGAATCACTCGGGCTCCTTGGAGGGTATACCCATGATTATGTGTGGGACATTGCGCCAAGATGTAAGTCCGTTAAGAAAGTCATCAATGTAACTTTTCTGCCCTAGCCCAACCCCTTCTTGTCTTGAATCCGCGACATTGGATTTCATCACCAACTAGTGACTTTGGAATAGGAAGGTCTTGTTTGCTTGGTTTTGATTCCTAGATTCTACTAGCGAGTGTTGTCTGTTAACATAGTTGGCCATATATTTTTTCGTAGAATTTTCGGTTCAACCAACATTGACCCTCCACGTCATTCACATAGGATGCACAGATTACCTCTGGAAGATCCGAAAGTTTCTCAACCCTTTCCTCCTAACCCACTGGAGGAATCTCCTCAACAGAGTGAGATCTAGGACCATGTACCTTCATAGTCGGAAATGACCGATTCTCTAGAGAGCTTTTGGGTTGTTTATGACCCTCTAGAAGCTTTCCGCCTACCTCCTGGATACAAGAGACATATTATTCGACTCAATTCATCCAGAGAACTTGTTATCGACACTTCTGGATTACCTCCCAAAATTTTTGCCGACCTTAACGAGGATCCTTATTGGACCACTGACATAGCTCTGATTCTGACTTCTAGACGGAACCCCACCACCTCAGAGACAGGAGGTGACATACCTATCATTTCTGAACCACTCGAAACTTCTTACACGTTTACGATACCCTTAGATCACTTTAGCAATACAACGTGCTATTATTTTCCTGGTTCGAAAGCCTTATCAGCTGGTCCTAGTTCAACCATCCCTCTTCAGCAGACCCATTCCATTATGGTCCCAAACACTACGATTATTCCCGCCAGGAATACGATTGCCAACCAATCACCTATTGGCACACCACTTTTATCTAGTCACATCCCATCACTTCCTCTTGGGTATAATGCTTTGAACGCCTCTATTCCCAATCCTACCCTAGTTCCATCCAAAATTTCTGGAGTCTTCACTCCCCCTGGGTATAACGCTTCTTCCGGTTATATTCCATCACCATCCCAGTTCCTTTCCGGAGGGTCCCTTCCACCTATTATAGGAGGATTTAGACCCAGTGGCTCTACCACCGTTGGAATGTCTACATCGTTATTCACTTCTGGTTACCAGATTCGCACTCGGGGGCACTATAACCCCAGGGGGAATGCTCAATTTGGAGGTCAAACCCAAGTTGGGGCATCATCCTCGCTCGGAGGACAACCCCCACTTGGAGGTTATAATCCACAGTATGGGAAGAACATCCCCGGATCACTAGCCCAGTATTGGAATCGTCTTATTCAAGGGAATACACAATCGTCTGGGGGGGAAAAATCTTGAGTTGACTCTTTCATACCCCCTAGTTCGGGCCAGGCGTATCCCAGTTATTCCAATCCTATTTGGGGTTAGAAAGTTCAATCTAGTATCCCTTTGCAAAGGAACAACCCCACTCCGTTAAACCCTATGAGTTACCTGCCTCCACACACACGTCCGAATCTGCCAGGATCTTCGCATCATATGCAAACTACTTATGGTCATACTGGTTTACCAATGGGACTCCCTCCCCAAAGTTTCCAGTATCCTCATGTGAATAGACAACTTCCCTTTTTAGCCACTTTGGACCTCCCTGATCTGTCTAGTATTTTGAATGATCCTATCTCACACTCTCCCCACTGGCCCGTTATACCGGCCAAATCACCGTCTGACATTCCCAAGTTTGATGGTAAACTAGGAGAGGATTTGAACAATCACGTAATGAATTTACACCTTTGGTGTTCATCCAACTCTTTGATGGATGAATCCATTCGGTTACATCTTTTTCAATGAACTCTCATGGGTTCAGCCATGAACTGGTATATAAAATTACCATGAGGTTTCTTCACCGATTTCAATACCCTAGCTATGGCTTTCCTCACTCACTACCAGTTTCGAATCCATTATGAAATGTGAATCGATATTTTGAGTTCTTTCAAGAAAAGTAAAGCCACTCATATCTCCGATCACATTCATGAGTGGAGACGAAGACGACGTTTAATCAAACTCGATCTTCTCGATCAATTATTGGCAGAATGGTTCACAAAATCCTTTGTGAATGACATCTATAAAGACATTGCCATGGGTGGAGTTGTCACAAAAGAACAGGTGATCATTCATGCCCAGTACCTCGATCTTGTTTATTCACAAACGGGTACTCTTTACGATCTGCTCCCTGACGCACCTCGTCCTTCTACCACAACAACCCTAGCTGCTTCTTATGCCACTGATGGTGTGATAGGTGTCGAGCGAATTATATGATAGTAATTGCGACATAAATTATCAATCCGGAGTCGTAATATTATGAGATGTACGCAAAGTATATGCAGGGTAAGAGGATTTCTAATATATGCTAATGATTGAAAAAAAACATGTTAAAATACTGTCGTTGAATCGAAATCTAAGAAAGCACAAAATATGCAACTAATCTATGAAAGGAAACTATCCTAATGCTTCATAATATTGAGACTAAAATTAAATCTACGAAATCAAATGAGACATAATCTAACTATGAAAGAAAAAATTTAATCTAACTACGAAAGCATGAAATCTAGAATTAATCTATGAAAACATGAAAGTGCGTAAATTAAATCTAATGAAAGCATTTTAAAAACATCTACAACACGACAAAAAGGTAAACACCAAACCATTATGAGAAATTAAAATCTTGCATTAAAACAATCCAATACATGCCAAATAATGAAAATCACTATCTCAAAACTACAAGACTATGAATCAAAGCTCAATCACTCTATTCTTCTATTCTCTATTTTAGAGAGAGGCCTCCTCCCAAATGAGGATAGAACTCGCTTATTTATACATGAATAAAGATAACAAACTCATAATTACAGATCCAATTTTCTCTCAACCTATCCCTTCAAATCCTCCACACATATCTTAGATAAGATATTCTATCGATGATCTTCTCTTTGAAGTTAGCTTGAATGATTATCTCCAAATCAAAGCTTGAATATGAAATTCGAATTTGAAGCTAGGTGGTGATTTTTGACCTTGTGAAAATTTTCAAATATGCCTATAGTCATCATAAAACTCATCCAACTTTGAGATATAATGAAAATATGTTAATTTTCTAGTATTTGATCACAAATTCTCTTAAAAATACTTGAAAATCAATAATTTGGAAAACGGAGATATAAACCCATAGGTATTATGAAAGTGGTGGAGATTAATGGTTTTATGGAAAGATAAGATAAGAATGAGGTGATAAATGGTGTATGATCAAGGAATACAAGGTGTATTTATGTGGTCCAACAATAGGTACTTTCCATGCTCAACCTCAATCTGCACAGGCCTCTCACACCACTCTCAAATCCCATGCTACTAATGCTCAAACTGCTCCGACGCCCACCCCTCCCACTGGTAAAACTTCAGAAGTGAACGTCGTTCAATCGACTCCTACCAGTAAGAATAAATCTAAAAAAGGGAAGGGTAGGAATAAGGAGGATAAAAATAACAACCCACAATCTAATAATACCAAGACACAACCTGCTGATGATAAGGATAAATGCAAACCTCGCTATCCTTGCCTTATCTGTGGTGATGATCACTACACGAAGGACTGTTCGAGACGTGCTGAGGTCACAAAGTTCCTTCAAGGGACCCCAAAACCTCCTACACCTTCCATCTTGTCTCAACCCTTCCCTTCTCAACAAAAGGCTCAATTGGTCATCCATGATCAACCTTCTTCCTCCACTACCTCCTATGTACTTATGTGTAATAATGATTCAAATAAGAATGACATCACACTTACCACTCGTGCCAAAGATTACTCTTCCTCCAAGGAGAAAGTTGATGATATATGACCTTCGTTGGTTCAACAATCTCCCTCGCCTCCACCTCCTATCGGTCCTCTTCATATCGAACGACCAAACCCCAATATAGTCCTTCGCCCTCCTCCCAAAGGCGTATTTCGAAAGTCTGCCTTCGATCCTCATCTTCATGCTTCCCAGAACTACAGTATTGTAGAGGATCTGGCACAAGCACCATATGCGATGTCAGCCCTCGAAGTCCTTTAGAGTTGTCCTACACAATGGAAGGCACTGTTAAAAGCTATCGGTGGAATCGACCCTATGGATATGAATTTAATAATCTTTGACTTGGAAGATCACATTCCAAGGTTACCCCCTCAGCTCGCATTTCAAATACAAGTTGTTGTCACCGACAAGACATTTGTAGAATAGTTATTGACGAGGGTGCCTCGACATGTGTCATGTCTATTGCCTGCTGGAAATCCATTGGCTCTCCTTCCTTAACTGAATCACACAACACACTCAAAGCCTTTAATGGCTCTGACTTTAAACCCTACGGTGTACGCCCTTCATTGCCTATTACGTTAGAAGGAAAAATGGTCAACATTGAAGTTGAGGTCTTTGACGCACCTCTCGATTACAACCTCTTACTTGGCCATAGCTGGATCGATTTCATGCGTGCAGTCGTGTCTACTCTTTTTCGTATCACATGTTTTCCACATCAGGGAAAAATAGTTACAGTAGACTAACTGACCTTCTTTAAATTTGATACACGTACCAACAACGTACCTTTCATTACAAAGACACCCCCTGGGTACGACAATGTCAGTGTGGGTCTACTAAAAGATTCAACTCTAATGGGTACGTTTCCAATCCCACCACCCGATGTTCCACCTCCTTTGGTTGCCTCGATTAACATGATTTCCACCTCCGTCTACAAAACTCCTGCATCTTCTGACCCGTGGATAGTACCCGAACCCAGTAATTATCTTCACTATGGTGACCAGATGCCTTTAAGTCCAGTTGAATCCTCCTACCAAGCCATTCAATCGAATGACCCTTCTACTCCCTCTCTTGGTGATTCATCTCCTGATCTGTTCCATGTTATTTTTCCCATGGACGAGATGATTATGTCGATTATGTCGATGGAAGATACCCCTTGGGATGATGGGCATCATCGTTCCATTCTCTTTCTTGAATAGTACACCATCAAGAGTTACCAATGGATCTCGACTCCATCGACCGTTGTCGTTATTTCTTCGATTCTTGAATCCACACACGATGTGTTATACAAAGGTAACTTAAGTAACATTTCACCCACCATCCCCCTCGACATATCTATTAAACCTGGAGTTTTCAAAAATGTCTACATCGGAGCTTCATGTTCCACCGATGAGGTTGCCACATATAAGTTACTTTTTCAAGAATTTCGTGACATCTTCATGTGGAGCTACGAAGAGATGCTAGGTATTGAACCTGATATTTTTGTACACAAAATTAATACCTACCCGGACGCTAAACCCGTCCGGTAGAGACTTCTCCCGATACACCCCCGTAAAGCAGCTCTTATCAAGCTTGAAGTGGAAAAACTTCTTAAAGCTGGCTTTATTTATCCAGTGGCTTTGACTGATTGGGTATCCAATATAGTTCCGGTTAACAAGAAACAAGGTACGATCCGTGTCTTTGTTGATTATAGGGATATCAAAAAATCTTGTCCTAAGGACAACTTTCCTACCCCCTTCATTGACCAAATCATCGACGATTGTTCTATAAGTGAAATATTCTCTTTGATGGACGGTTTCTCTGAATATAATCAAATAAATATCTTACCCGTGGATCAACACAAAACCGCTTTCATTTGTCCTTGGGGCATTTTTGCCTACTGTAAACTACCCTTCTATTTGAAAAATGTCGGTGCAACGTTTCAACATGCTATGTCTTACGATTTCCATGATATTAAGCATATTGTAAAACCCTATTTAGATGAACTACTAGCGTATTCCATGCATCGTAGTGATCATCCGACCCACCTCTGAGCCATTTTCCTTCGTTGTCAGTTCTATCGTATACACTTAAACCCACATAAATGTGTCTTTTGTGTGGAGTCTGATCAACTCATGGGATTTATTGTGTCACGTTAGGGGATCAGGGTAGATCCTTTGAAGGTCGAGGCGATCCTCAATCTCCCTCCTCCTTCCTCACTTCGCCAGCTACAAAGTTTGCAAGGGAATGTAAACTTTCTACATTGTTTTATCCCAAACTACACTGAGTTAACACTCGGATTTACTTGACTAATATTAAAGAAGGGCTCTGAGTTTGTATCGGACACCACTGCCAGCAAAGCCTTCAACGCTTTGAAACCGATTTTAACTTGTACCCCACTACTTTTCCCGCCCGATTATAGTTAAGATTATTTCCTTTATCTCGCTGCTTCAGACTCTACCATCACCATGGTTCTGGTCCAAGAAGACAATTTACATGACGAGCATGTCATTTATTATTTGAGTCATAGTCTCATGACTACCGAAGACAAGTACTTACATGTTGAAAAACTAGCCTTGGCAGCTGTTCAAGCTGTCCAACGTTTCCGTCACTATATTCTATTACACAAGACCATTGTAATTTCCGATTGCAACCCTATGCAACACATTCTTACACGTCAATTGCTAGGGGGAAAATACCCCAAATGGATAGTAATTCTCCAGGAGTTTGACTTAGAATTTGAATGTGCTAAGTCCAAGAAATCTTTGGTGTTTTCTGAACTAATATGTGACCTTCCCTCCGCTGAGACAAAAAAAGTGGCAGAGGATTCCCTACCAGACGAATCCATTTTTCTGATCAGTTCTGATGATGTTTGGTATGGAGATATTATCATTTATCTCCAGACTCAAACTTTTCGGCCAAACCTCTCTAGTATAGACTATCGTCGCACCCGCTATCAAGCCCGTCAATACATCATTCTTAGTGACACTCTTTATCGCCGTGGTGTTGACTCTATATTCCGACGCTGTCTCACCTTGGATGAGGCTAAGAAAGATTTGAATGACTACTGCTCTGGAGCGTGTGGTGGTCATATGTCCGGGTATGCCACTGCCCAAAAGATCTTGCGAGTAGGGTACTTCTGGCATTCTTTATTTAAAGATTGTATAACTGCCATTGATAAATGCCATGCTTTCCAAATATACAATCATAAGATAATATCTCATCCCACTCCCTTACACCCTGTAGTTTCCATTGGACCTTTCGCTAAATGGGGTATCGATTTCATGACCTGTAACCCTCACTCTGTCGGGGTGCATGGATACATTATCATAGTTGTGGATTATTTCACGAAATGGGCTGAGGTGATGCCTACATTCGACAATACTGGAAAAACTGCAACACTTTTCATTTTCAGTCACATTATTACTCGATTCAAGATCCTGCAAGCTATCATTACAGATCACAGTAGCCATTTTCGAAACTTTATGATGTCTGAACTTACCGACAAGTTGGGTCTTCGTCATGAAAACTCAACCCCCTACTATCCACAGGCCAATGACCAAGTTGAAGCAATCAATAAAATCCTTATCACTATGCTTCATCGGATAATAGGAATCCATAAGACCAGTTGGAACAAAATGTTGTTCTCAGCATTATGGGCCTATCGGACATCTGTGAAGTCTGCTATGAGATTTACCCCCTTTCAACTAGTCTATGGCATTGAATCCGTTCTCCCGATTGAATGT
The DNA here is from genome assembly GCA_032191745.1 of Picea mariana. Taxonomy (NCBI): domain Eukaryota; kingdom Viridiplantae; phylum Streptophyta; class Pinopsida; order Pinales; family Pinaceae; genus Picea; species Picea mariana. The sequence goes on along the minus strand of JASDQU010249421.1, from coordinate 4,784 downwards.
GAAATTCCATCTTTGAAGCTAGCCGCCGAACTCCTTCCCAACACCTCTTCCAAAGAAGAATGTCTATTGTATCTTATGCAATTAGACAAGACCTGTTGTGATGCCACCCTAGTTATTGAAGCCCAGAAGAAATGCTTGAAAGCCCAATATGACAAACATGTCAAGCCATTCATTTTCTCTGAGGGTGATCTAGTTCTCCTCTATGAACAAGATCGTGATTTGATAGGGGCTGGAAAATTCGAGGCTATGTGGCGAGACCCTTATATCGTCAAATGAGTGTTGGAGAAGGGAGCCTACGAGTTAGTAGATTATGATGGCATTCCTTTGAGTGAACCCAGAAATGGGATTTAATTGAAGAAGTACTATGCTTAGACTATCTTTGCATGAGTGCTTGTATTTTATTGTATCATACTGTTGTGTGCTTTTTCATTATTTAGTTTTACCCTCGACCGCTTACCTCGTGTTGTGCTTGGTTTCCATATGTCAGAGTCTTCATTACCCCATTTTGGCTTCGCCAATGGCGCTAGTCGTAGTACTCAGAACCTAGCTTCTGCTGCATGGGCAATCTATGCACCCACGAACGAACTTATCATTCTACATGGTGTTTGCCTTGGTCGTGCAACCAATAATATAGCAGAGTATAGCGCAGTCATCGAATTGTTGACCAATTCTATCTCACTTGGGATTCGTCACCTGGTTATACGAATTTATTCATAGCTTGTAGTGTTATAGTTAAGTAATGTCTATGCTATATGAAGTCCTACTTTGTTACAGGTATATTTACGAATTCGCCTCTTGAAACGTTATTTTAATTATATCGAGTATCAACACATTCCTAGATGTCTAAATACATTAATTGATGCATTAGCTAATTATGTGTTAGACAGACATCTGAGACATTTATAAATCCAATCACACATCACATGTATTATACAAAGAAAAATAAGCTGGTAGAAGCCTCATGTATATATATAACAATAAAAGTTTTTTACAAAAACATTCTTTTTTGTTCGAAGACCAAAATATCAAAATATGAAGCTCATAGCTTCTACAAAATGGCATCATGGATGCTTCTCTCGGTAACACACTACTACTCATGCTACCCTATGAAGAAATCATCTCAATAGACCAGCCACGCCTACAGTATGGCATTGGAAACGCCTCGGGACCTCGCCGATCGACATATCTGGGATCCCTGTAGTCAAACCCTCCAGATTCTGCTCGATTGATTCATAATCTTCTGCATCTCATCCTGCTACTACCGCTGCTTCCCCTCGCCTCTGGATAGGGGATGTACCCGGGGGCCGGAATGGCCCTACATATGCATGGTCAAAATAGTTTTATTAGTCATTGGATTGAAAAAATAAAAAGAAACAAATGTGTTTAATATTTTGAAAAATTTACAAAAACACCATAAAAGAAAAATGTTTTTCTTACCTAGTTCCCCCCACTAAGAATCCTCAAGTAACACCAAGTCAGGATCATGGTGAAAATCTAGTCCAACATACACATAGTCATCGGTCATCAAGATCTGGGGCTCCAGCCAATAAAAAAATGTACCATTATATTTAATAATGGGCCCCGCTACATGTTGGGACATGAGATCACACCACCGTTTCATCTGTGGATCTCGTGGTGTTGGTATATTCCACTCTACTTATAGGAGTAGGTGAGGGAATCTCTCTAGGAAGAACAATACCAAAATGGATCTGTACCCAAATTGCTTTAGTTCCCCATTCTTTCTCTTGGTCAAATGACTCTTCATACTGTGGAGGAGTCCATCACACCAGTTGAACAAACAAGGTTTCATGCATTCCACGACATACTGGAAGTAGCTTTGCAGAGCCATGTGCAGAGAAGCACTCCCTGCCATCCATGCAATGGTGAAAGGAATAGTTCTGAGCATCATATCACGAACCCCCCTGATAGCCACTTTACACTTGCGTTGCTCGACCTCAGGTACACAATAGCATCTGATGTATTCACTCATCGGTAAACCACCACCTCGACCTCCTATTAAGGTCACTTGCGCCCCACGACGGGATAGCCCCGTCAAGAAGTAAATGTCTTCGATGTCCAAGGAAATCACATGAACACCCACATGAAATACTTGTTGGTCCACATCCCACATATGGACCAAATATTCCAACAGTCTTAGTTGGGCTCTCATGCCCTGGATCTTGAAGAACTTTAACAAACCACACTGTCGTAGGGAATTTATGGTTCCCAGATCATTCAAAGCCATTGCATCATTGTCTTCATGCTCTCTTTCTCTCCACTCCAAAATCTTTGCAATCCAAATACTTGCATGGAGATGAAAGAAAGAAGTTAGCACCTTTAGTCATAATTGTTTGGAATTCATTTTGGTCCAACACATCATTTGTTTTTTGGATTTTCGACCGCCACAATTGGGCTTCACGTACAGAGTGGGGTTTCCACAGGTGAACTGTTGGGCACCTATGAAAATCCTCGATTTCCACAGGCCGCGATATAGGGCACCTATGGTGGCCCCAGCACACGCCTACGACCCAAAAATTCACCCAAAAAATCATCTTTTAACCGATTAAAATGAATTTTGAACCATTGAAAAGGAAGAAGATGAGGTACTCACCGTTTTCCTGCAAAACATTCACTGAATGATCGCCTGTGCTCCCTGCAATCGACCATCGAAATATGAGGTGAAAAAAGGTTGTTAGACAAGTTTTTGACCAAATACAAATGAAATAGTGAAAATGAGTTCTTACCCCTATTTATCTCATTTTTTTCTTTTTCTAATTTTTTTTAATATCAATTAAATATATTTTCTCAAAAACCTACCAGCCTAATGGTCTTGTGAGTGTTTTCTTTCTCGCAAATGGGTAGACTAGGGTTCTGAACAATGAAGTATGGACATTTTCTGTGATTTGTTTTTCTTTTTCGTTGCGTGTACGATTACTTTTTAGGGTTTTTTAGAAAAACCTCGATCTTAGTCTTTGTTCGCTCTCGTGCTCAAAAATCGATGAGAAAGTAATCGAGTATACTTTTGTCATCTTTTCGTACTCGTCTTGGTAACACGAAAATAATGAAACTTACGGAGTAACCTTTAAGCTCTTTTCACACTCCTTAAAAATGAAAAGATTGCCAAGCGACCTTGTTCTATTCACGCTCGTAAAAGTATTTGAATAAAACGTTCAGTGGGTGATAGTTTATCACTTTTTCGGTCTTGTCGAACTATTTTACGAAAAAGGAACTGAGAGAGTTCTTTTTTAAGTGTTTTCCCAGACTCTATAAACATGAAAAACCTTCTAGTTTTCTATATTTGGACTTGTTAAACAAACATCAAAAGACCCATATGGGACCGAACCACGCCTTCTTAGGGTTCATTAAAAATACTCTGAGGGACTCATCTGAAGGATGATCTTATATCAACAAGCATATGTTATTGTCCTCAAGCTTGTGTAAAAATAAAGAGGTACTTGCCAGAAATGGTGGGGGAAAATTTGGGAAAGAGGCATGTCTCTGTATTTGTGTTAATGGCAATAAGCATCGCTCTTGAACATGGCACCCCCTTCATCATTTGAATCCGGGTTGGGAAATCCATTTGTCTCTCGTCTGGCTTTTTGCAAATTCCTATCTTGAATAGTCTTTGAGTCAATGCTGCCAAGACTAGTGTCGTGCCATTCATATGTTCAAGAGAAGTTCAACCAAGCCCTCTATTGAGTCAACCATCTGCAATTGTCAATTCCTATCATGTCGGCCTTCCTTTTGTCAATTTCAAATCATGTTCGTACTTTGATCTACCCTAAATCTATTACTTATTTTGTGTCATTTGATGGGGGATACATCAAGTCCCTTCTGTGACGAGTCTTTTCCTGCTGACTTCAGCTCATTATCCAGGAACAAGACTTAGAAATTATTTGGTGCCTTAGAGCCTACATACCTCAATGGCAGGTTTCTTCACTTTCGAAAGTGGATTTACATCATTGATCCCTGATAGAGAGATTCCATGAGTGTCCCTGTTAAGAACCAAATACCTGAATACAAAATATCACAATAGATCCAAAGATATCTGAATACAATCACTACACAAGATATATGAAACCATATAGAAAACCACAACTTTATTATAGAAACCTTTGAGGTAGGGCAACAACATACAATGGATCCTATTATGGAATGGATATTCAGGTATTTGGTTCCTAACAAGTGGTATCAGAGCACTTTCCTTGGCCGGAGTTGTGGGCAACTACTTTTTATTTTTGCAGATATTTTTTTTTCGGAGAAGAGGGCCGCGACATTCCAGACATTTTTAGTATATTTATGTGCAAAATTTACAGAAAAGGGTTGTATATCTGAGTTCCTCTCAGAAAAATACCCAATTTAAAAAAAAAAATCGTCTGAAACGGAGTTCAGAAGGTCAAGATATTGAGGTTTTAAAATCTGCAATTTTTCAGGGTTTTTTCTGCGGACGGCGGCGCGATTTGTTTTTATTTCTGTAGCATTTGGAGGCCGAATTTGCCCAAATAAATTACAGATCCGAGTTCTTCTCAAAATTTTACCCAATTTCAAAAAAAAAATCAGCCGAAACGGAGTCCGGGAAGTGAAGTTATGAGCATTTCAAGTTCAACTGTTTTTAGGGTTTTTCCAGAAAAAACCGCGATTTTCTGCCGAAACTTATTGGGTCAATTTTTTTGAGTTTTTTCATGACGGCTGCAGGACCAAAGAGTTCATAGGGTGCTCAGATGGCTAGTTCGTCTCAAACCTTGAAAGAAATTCTTGAATCATTCAAAGCCCGAGTGGATGCT
>JASDQU010249418.1:6074-16429 GCA_032191745.1 Picea mariana | reverse complement strand
TCTCTGATACATTTATGTTATATTATTGAATATCCGCGATATCTCTGTGCATTTCCTTATTATATCTCCGCTCTCATTTAGTGCCGAAAATAATCCGGATCAAGTAACAACCTTGGGAAGTCAATGTACTAACTTACCCCAATGGGGCCCACATGACTTTTGGCGCTTCATCTCCTAGGGTTAGGTTTTTGGATGTATAGGGTTAGGGTTTGCATGTCTAGGGTCAGGTTTTTAGATGTCTAGGGTTAGGTTTTTGGATGTCACATCTCTTCTCAGAGATCAAGCTGCCACCATTCTAGCAAGTCTTGCACTCTATATTTTTACAGTCTATGTACATTTATTTCATTAATAGAAATCATGTATTTTTGTATTTCTCTATTTCTCGCAAATTTTATGTGTATTTCATTTTAATATCTCTTCTTTCATTTCGTTCCAAAAATAATCTGGATCATTGGTATCAGAGTTGGTTGCTCTTGATCATTTTTCAGTGCATGTCCCCGACGAGGTTCGAGAATAGAAAGTTGGGTCTCGAGCTTGTATCTCTTGAGGAAAATCACTCTCACATACCCAAGAAACCCTCTATGGAGGCATAAAAGAAAAACAATGGAGCAGAAGATTTTATTAACCTGTTGCTTGAGCAAGCTCTCACATGATAGAGGGACGAAATGATGGATAATTTTTCCCACATCCTTCAATGCATGTCGATAGAAACAGGCGCATCTTCATCAAGCAATCACTTTGGAGGAACCTCTCCCTTCAATGTATAAGTTAATTTTGATATTCCCATATTTGAAGGTCAGATAGATGTAGATTCCTTAGAAAAATGGTTGAATCTTCTAGAAGGTTATTTCTTTGTTCACAATTTTTCCGATAGGGAAAAGATCACCTTCGTACTCCTCAAGGATCTCCCGCATGTCAAACATTGGTGGGAAACTTACTAGGAGAAAATTTCCACAGAGGAATATGGAATATATGGGGTCGAGCCCCCTTGGTATTATTTTATGGATGCAGTCAAGGAACAATACTACCTTGTTGATAACTATGAAGACCAGTACATGAGATGGACCACATTGCAGCAAGAGAAGAGCCAAACAGTGACAAAGTTCACAAATAATTTCCATACCTTGCGCACCAAGATGGGTATCAAAGACTCTGAGCAACATATGGTTCTGAAATATCATTAGGCTCTGCATAGGTACATCCAAACTGAAATGGATTTCCTAAACATCTCATCATTGGGAGTTTCCTATCGATATGTTATCAAAATTGAGAAGAAATTTAGGCACCGGAACAAATGGGAGTTCAGGTCTACAAATCTACAACAACCAAAGCATGGTAAAGATGGCCCTAACCAACAGCCTCCTAAAAACCAGTCCAAGCCACAAGAATATAAGGGTAAAGGAAAGATGAAGAATGACACTGGGAAGTGGTGCGACTTCCACAAATTCCCCTAACACAACACCGATGAATGTCACTCGAAACATTCATTGGTGGTCGAGGTCAAAGACAAGGAGTCGAAACCTGATTTAGAATCTGATCCAAAAAATATTTAAAGCAAACAAATCATCGATGTAGAACCCACTTCTACTATCACAACCACAACAATTCAACCAAAAGAACCAGTAAATCCTGAAGAGGGGAAGCACCTCTTCCATTCACATATGTGGGTGAAGGGGACCCCATTGCATTTCATTGTTGATAGTGACAGCCAGAAGAACCTCATCTCTATTGAGGTCGTCAAACAATTGGGGTTGTCGACAACACCACACCCACAACCATACAACATCAGGTGGCTTCACCAGGGACGAGATATTTGTGTCAACCAGCATTTATGCCTATCCTATGGCATCTATCCCTTCAAGGATGAGGTAGTGTGTTATGTTTCCCCTCCCGATGTATATAATGTTGTTTTGAGCCAACCATATATGTGGAAACGTTATGTTGTTTATGAGTCTCAACCTCGTAGTTTCCTTATTACTCTGGGGGGTCAAATTTGCAAGATACCAGAGGTAGTTCCAACTATTATTCCACCAAAACAATGTCGCAAGGTAATCTCTCATACTACAAAATTCATCCCCTTCACAGTCTATTCAAAGGATGCACATAAGGCCACTAAAACCACTGCAGCCTCAACACCTTCTATCTAGTAGAAGTAGATTGCGAAAGAGAAAGAAGATATTGTTTTTTCACCTACAATGGCACCTACACAGTGCCCCATAAAGCCTATAGACAATAGGTTGGTGGAACAAATTCAACCCCACCAACAATCAGTTCATGACAACCTTACACAGACCAAGCAACGCAACTTCTTCAAAAAGGCACGCAACTCACCAAGATTCAGATTTAGAAAATGATTTCCCCTCTTCCCAGGGCACTCAACGCAATGGATACCATTACTTTCCAAGGGGGGAGGATTGATCCAGGTAGATATTGGTGGCCACCCACTTGTTCCAAATTCCAACTGACTCATCTGGACAGTTTTTAGTTCAACACATTTCTCTGTAATGGGGACATTTCTTTGTAATTATGGGTTTTGCACTTAAAAGGCTGTCCTGAATCCCTACAGAGCATCCACATGGATATTGGTGGCCACCCACCTATTCAAACAAGCCTATTTTGGAAGTTTTCATGTCAGTACATCTTTATGTACTTCCAGGGCCGTTTTGGGGCTCTAAACAATGTTTTCTTGGATTTCCATAGTCAAACTATAGACCAAGTTATATTTTTTTGAAATAATGTGTATTTCTCAAAAATACCTTTCCAACGGGCTATCACACGCCTAACACGGAGATTGTATGAAAACGTTATGACCCCGGTAAGTTAATGTACTAAATTACCCCAACGGGGCCCACGTGACTTTTGGCGCTTCATCTCCTAGGGTTAGGTTTTCGGATGTCTAGGGTTTTGGAATTCATGTTTATCATAAAAATTCCTTCAGTTCCTCATTGTAATCATCTTCTTTTGAATGAGCGTATCTATCACATCTCTTCTCATAGATAAAGATGCCACCATTCTAGTGAGTCTTGCACTCGGTATTCTTACAGTCTCTATACATTTCTTTCATTAATAGAAATCATGTATTGTTGTATTTCTCTGTTTCTATCAATTTTTATGTGTATTTCATTGTAATATCTCTTCTTTCATTTTGTTCCGAAAATAATGTGGATCATATTGGTTCTTGCTCCATGAGTTACAAGCCAGGTATTATGGTTAGTGTCATTTCAATATTTGGGGCATTTGAGTTTGTTGCATTTAAGACTACTTTTGATTATGTAACATCTACTCGGACATTATGCTTTTTTCCATGTTTCACCTTGGTGGTTGACATTGTGCCCTAGTAAGTGGTCACTCTTAGGGATGTTTTTTCTACTAGGAGGTCCCCTTGACAAGTCATCATGCCATTATTGACCATACTTTTCATTTTCCACACTCCATCCCCTCATCTCCTTACATTTAGGGATTTTCGAGTGTACTGGACGAAGAAAGGATTGTCCCTCATTTCATGGGAAGAAGGGGTTGAAGGCATAGAGGGGAGGTAGATAGAAAAATATAAAATCTATATTATAAACTTTCCAAATGCTTTTCCAAATAGTTCTTGAAAGAAATGAAATGCTTCTCCTAAAAAAATCAAAGACCTGCAAAAGCAAACACATAATATAAATGTCCCACTTGTTGAGGAATTTACACAAGGTGTGTTACAAGATAGAATATACCCCCATGGAACCATGTGTACTTCTCCCTTCAAGTGACACTTTGGTACTAACCCCAAGCTAATCAATTCACCATAGGGAGTACCCAGTGTTTGGACCTTAATAAATTAATGGCAATAAATGGGCTTGGAAAAAGGATGCATTGAAAATGAAGATGCAACACACCCTCTACAAAGGAACCCATAAATGAGACCTACGATCCCTTGTATGTCATGAACCCTTTTCCCAAGACTCTTTCCCCCATTCATATAATCTTATCCACATGACTTAGAGAGGGTTTCCACTTGGGAAACACTCCTAAACTTGGGGATGATTCACCCAATAGGTCACCTTGTCAACCCTCCCATACCTAAACTTGGAAAGTTGCATAGGGTCTTTGAGAACTTGTTTATTTTTATGAGGTGTTTTGGATGTAAATGCTTAGATGGCTCTTTTATTGATTTTATTTACTCATCATGATGCATTTGAATTGATATCCTTGGAGGGTATATTCATTGTGTTTGTAGGACCTAGTTGGTGGACAGATTTGGAAGAACAAGCCTAGCTTGGGATTCCTTGGGGCTCCAAGTCCACAGGTTGGATACCTTGTCCCACACACTAGATGATGATGAAAAACTTTGGAGGCTTGAGATATTCCTTGGAGAACCCCACCCATTCCCCTACTAACCCAATGTTTTTCCTTTGGAGGCCAAAACATCACACTTGGAGGGCTTGACCTCATGCATGGGTTAGGGTTTTGGTGGTGATGAGGACACATGGAATGATTTTGAGGAAAGATACCTTGGATCATGGAGGATAGGCTTGGCATAGGGACACATGGCCTTTGGATTCCTAGCCCATTCATCCTCAACCCAATTATTTTCTTCAAAGTGCCAAAAAGTTTCCCTAGGAGGGTGATGTCTTACGTTTAGGGTTTCTTTCATGTGCAAATTATGAATTAAATATTATTGTTATGTAAAAGGGGCAAAGTAAAGGAAATTTTTACACCTTTATTTATGGTTTACCCTTGCATGTGGACAAATTAATTATTAGGAGGTTGATATAAATAAAGATCAACCTCATTTCATTTTAACATAGCTCTCTCACTTGATAGAAGACAGTCTTGGCTGAAATTTGCGCCCTTCTTGGGCATTTTCTCTATCTCTCTCTCTCTTGTGATATTGTTTCTATCTTGTCTAATGAAGTGAAGTAGTGCACTACTCTTTGAGGCTCTTTCTCTTTTCTTTGGTGATGAAAATTGATTGGTAACTAGGGTTTTGTCTTGGCATTTTTTGGAATTGGTAAGGAAAATCTACACTTTGTTAGTTTTATTTCTCGTTCCATGGTTGTTATTGGCTAGATCCTTGGAGGAGTATAAGGATTTAAAACCTCCACAAATTTTCATTATTATTGTTTGTTGAAAAGGCTATTGCAAATGTTGTTAGGACGATTAAAAGGGTTTACACCATCCTAGACTTTACCATTGTTAGGGTTGTTATCTCAAGGGAGTAAAGGGGATTACACCCCTTGAGATTTAGTAGTCCTAGCCTAATACAAGAAGACTCCACAACCCATTTGGAAATGAACTAATATTTTATTGAATTGGAGAAATAAATGTGCAGCATTGGTACATGTGATTTATCGATATATTGAATTTGTCTAAGTTGGAATCAATTATATATGTTTTAAGCTTGATTAATCCCTAAGGGCATTTTATTTAGCATTATAATTTTCATTGTTGTTAATAAATGAATGCTACAGCCATTAGGGATGCATAAAAACTCATTTTTTTACATCATTTACTCACTTTTAAACCGTGGAAATTGACTTATAAACCTAGATTATTGTTCTACTAGTTATTGACTATCTTTCTAATGGTTTACTTGTTTATTTTTATGGTTGGAACTTGTTGTTGTAGAAATTGTTTGCTAAAGCCATAAGGCTTCCCTAACACTTTTTTGATAACTTCATTTGGCATCCCTAATTTACCATCAAAGTTCATGCTTAAGTATTGGAAAGTTATCATTGTTTTAGTACTTCATCGTCTAATAATTATTTGATAATTTTGATGGTTAAATCTGTAGTAACTAGTTATTATTCTTGCTGATATATATTTCTATTTACTGCTTCAATACAAGACAACTAGATTTTATTGCTTGTCCACTTCATTCCAAGCTTGTATATTGGTCATTTCTCTTGTCTTAGCCAGGTACAATTCTCTCCTACAGGTACTCAAGTCTCTGACAACTATTTACCATCACCAAGATTCCTTTACAAGTTGTTTTACACTTAGTAACTTGACCTATAGGGGCATCACTTCCATCGTCTCATTTCCCCCTAGGGTCACCTGGGACTCCCCCTTGTGTTGGATTCTTCCTTCACATAAGTGAGGGAGGGTTTATTTGAGGTGACAATGGGTAATCTCTCCCACCGTTATCTCCATCTAGTGTATTGGGTCAGGATTTTCCCAACCTATTGCTTGTACGATAACAGGGCCTTCATTGGGGAAGGAATCACATAGGTTGAATGCCATGACGCACACCTTGGGACCAACTGGATGATGGAAGTTTCCTTTAGAGGCAAGAGAGGACAGCTTGGATAGACACCTATCCCTCTTCCATCCCAACAACTTGCTTGGGAGATCTTATGCCACTTTTCTAGGCTTGACATCTTGTTTTGGGGCTAGGGCATGTGTTGGTTGATGGACACTTGGCACTTTTGGATTTGAGGACCACTTGCATTGTGGAGGAGACACTTGGATTGAGGAAACATGGCCTTTGGAGGCCTAGTGCTTTCTCCTACAACCCCAACGACTTCACTAAAGTGCCAAAACCTCACCCTTTAGGGTGTGACATCATGTTTCTAGGGTTTCTTATGTGCATTTTTAAAGTTAAATTCAAATTACTTTGTAAAGGGGAAAAATAAAGTGGAAATGGCTCCTTTATTTTGTTGTTTACCCTAATATATGTGGACAAACACTTTTTAGTATTTTTTATATAAATAAGGATCAAATTCATTTCATTTTATCATAGCTCTCTCATGTAGAGAAGACTACTTGGTCGAAATTTGCGCCCTAATTGGGAAATTTGGAATATCTCTCTCTTGTGAAAAAATCTTGGATGCTTTGATATGGTATATTATGTAGCTAAGGTGGTGTGCACCTCTTGGAAGCTTTTTCTCTTGCTTATAGATGGACATTTCTTGGTAAACTAGGGCTTGATCTTTCTATTTTATGGAATTGGTAAGGAAATTTCTACATTTTGTTGGTGTTTTCTTCTAGTTTCATTGATATTATTGTCTTAAACCCTTGGAGGAGTATAAGATCATACACCCTCTACCAAGTTTCATCTTATTTTCTAGTTGATAAGCTATTTTTACAAGGTTTCTAGGAGGAGTATAAGAGCATACACCCTCTACCAAGTTTCATCTTACTTGCTAGTTGATAAGCTATTTTTACAAGGTTGCTAGGAGGAGTAAAAGGGCTTACACCCTCCTAGCCTTACCTTTGTTGGTTTTGCATGATATAGGAAGTAGAAGGGAATACACCCCTAGAGATATTGTGGAACCAACCCTTATAAACAAGAATCCATTTACCCATAGATTAAAGGCACTAATCTGAAAATTTGCATTGGAGAAATAAAATAGTTGCATTGAAAAACATGTTTTATTAAGATATGCAATTGTCTAAAGTGCAGTCAATTCTATATGCTATTAGCTTCTTTGAGCCTCTAGGGCATCATATTTGGCCAAGTATTTCTCACTTTTGTAATAATTTTTTTCTACAGCCATTATGGCTGCAACAAAATACTCTTAAACTCTTACTTTACTCATTAATCTACCATTGGAATTTGCTTGCAAGTTGTTATTGATAATCTACTTGATATTAGCTAATTGTTGGGCAAGTCGTTTGCTGATTTTTTGGGGTAGATTTTTCTGTTGTAGCAATATTTTTCTACAGCCATAAGTCTGTCATAATATCTCTTCAATAAAATTACTTAACAACCTTACTTTATCACCAAAGTCTTACTTTATCTTACTTGAGTTATACTAGTCATTGCTAGCTTATACTCTTGCATCTTTACTTGACTTTCAATGAGATATCTAGCATCTTTTATTATCATTTACTTGCTGATTTATATCATTGTTTACTTCTGTTATATAGGACAACAATATTCACTTGCTTGTCCATTTGAATATTGGGCTTGTATACTTGTCTTTTTCTCTTGTCTCAGGCAGGTACAATTCTCTTATGTAGGTACTTAAGGCTCTGGAAACCATTTATCATCACCAAGACTCATTTACAAGCCATATTCTACTTTGTAGCTTGACCTATAGGGGCATCACCTTCCATTACTCCACTTTCCATCTCATTTCCCCCTAGGGTCACTGGGGATTCCCCCTTGAGGTGATTCCATCATCTCTAAAGCGAGGGTATTACCTGTGTAAGAGTATTCCCATAGTTCTCACCATCTTATGGATTGGGTCGGGCTTTTCCCACCCTACAATGTGTGGGATAACACTTCTGATCAATCCTCTATTCAAGATATTAATGATTGTATGCACTACTTTTCCCCAAAATATATCACTTATATTGGAGTCATTCAACATGGTTCTAGCCATTTCTTGTATAGTTATGTTTTTTTCTTTCAGTAACTCCATTTTGTTGAGGTGTTCTAGTTGTTGAGAACTGTCTTTTTATTCCCTATTCTTCACAGAAATATATGAATTCATTTGAAGTAAACTCACCTCCATTATATGATATTAAGCATTTGATTTTCAAATCAGTTTCATTTTCAACCAATTCCTTGAATACCTTGAAACATTCAAAATCTTCTGAATTTTTCTTGAGGAAGCAAACCCAGGTCATTTTGGTGTAGTCATTAATCAGTAGCATGAAGTACTATTCACCATCCGGTCCTTTTGTTCTCATGGGCCCACATAAATCAATGTGTACAATATACAATGGTTTTTTCATAGAGTATTTCTTTGTCTTGAATTCAACTTATGTTTGATTTCTATGCTATCAATGCTTGCACATAGTATTATTGGCTTTGTAATTTATGGCATTTCTCTTATAGCTTGCTTCTTGTTGATATTGACAAGATTATCAAAGTGTATATGGCCCATCCTCTTATTCCAAAGCCAACTTTCATCTTCTATGGTAGCTGCAGGAGGTATTAACCTCCACGTGTAACCCTGACAAGAATATAATATTCCAGGAAGCAAGAAGAAACCCTAAAGCATTGGACATAACCCTAGAAGACAAGTCGGCTAAAGGAAATACTTAATATTGATTTTTTAGCCTCCGGAATGAGAATTCGGCCCAGACAACTAAGGATAAGCAGTATAAATACAAGATGCCAGTTCTCATTTGATACACACGGATCGAAACTATAGAAATGTAAGAGTGTGCACTGCAGAAACTAGGTAAGTGCGCAAGTCTAGAGAGTAGCTGCAGTTGCAACTACTGCAACCTGTATTCTCTGTTTAGGATTGGAATTTCTATTGGTTATGGTTTGAACTCTCTTCCTTGTGTGCTAAAATCTAGAGAGAGGTACTCTACATTGATTGGCTATTAGGCCTAGGGTTTGCTTCCATAATTATTCTATGTCAAGGTTAAGGTGCTCGGGGGTGGCTTCGGCCTATGGTTGGGTGACAATATTTCTATATTGTGTATGGTTAAACGAGCACACCTATTATTTCTAACAGGTTATGGGCCCACACTTTCTTTGGAAAATATAACTATTGGAAGATAGATTGGGAGGATTTGCTCAGTTACAGTTGCAGTTGCAGTCAATTTTTGTTACAGCAACGAAACCCTAAGCCTCTTGTTGAGGCACCTTAAGTGAAGAGATTGACCTAATTTCTAGATAGCCTAGTGCACCATAACCCAGCGCATCTCTTGGTATTCTCAGCAAGCTAAGACACCAACTTTGATTTTTTGGTCAAAGTCAAAGGTTGACCAAGTCAAAGCAGTCGTGATTTACTCTATGAAGTCAGAAAACAAGTGATAAGGGGCTTCTAAATTTAGAGCATGGAAGACAAGGATTGACCTCATCCTTACCAAGAATAAAGTGTTGGATATCATGAAAGGAAAGATTGTGGAACCACGGGTTGAAGAAGGAAAATAGAAGGAACCTCGTAACGTTGCAATCATGGAGACGTTTAAGGATAGTGACATCAATTCCATGAGTATCATAGTGAACTCTGTAAAGACCACTTGATACCCTACATCTCTCATCTTGATTCATATAAGAAGATGTATGATGCCCTAACTAACCTCTTCTCAGTCAAAAACATTGGACAAGTAATGAGTCTGAAGAATGAGCTTCATGACATGAAAATGAATGATGATGACAGCATAACATCATACTTTGTGAGAAACTCTCAGTTAAGAGACAAACTACAGGCTATTGAAGAAATAATTTTAGAGAAGGAACTCGTAAATATAGTACCCAATGGTCTTCCCAAGACATGGGATGCATTTGCCGCAAGCATGAACACAAGGAAGGAGTATCCCACATTTGAATAACTTTGGGCTTGTTGTGAACAAGAAGAATCAAGGATTAGCACAAAAGATAAATTCCAAAGAAAATATGATGATCAAGCCTACACAACAAAGTTCAAGAAATTCAGGAATAAGGAAAATTTTGACTCAAGGAAGAA
>JASDQU010249417.1:0-16529 GCA_032191745.1 Picea mariana | reverse complement strand
GTAACTAACTAATCTTAATTAACACCAGATAGTTAATTCATCCTCAAATTACATGATCTAAAATCAACAATCAACAAACTTGCAAGATAGTTTGGTGGGGACGGGAAGATAGATCTTTGTATATAATTCTAATGTGAAATGACAATTACAATGACGCACCTAATATGCTACCAACTCCTTCATTACCAAAGTCCGGATCCGTCCATCTTGAACCAATTACTGACTTCTACTCCACTTTAGAACTCCTTGCCATACACATATGAGAAAATCAACAAGGATTTAGGTCCCAATTCTCAACAGGATAGTCACTTTTAGAAACAAGGGTTTCTATAGAAGAGGCTAGTCATAAAGTTCTAAGGGAAAATCTTTGAGTAAAATGCTCCAACATAAGGGAGCTAGAAAGGTAAGTGCCCTTTCCCCAACATTTGAACTCAATTTATATCATTAAGAGTTGGTTAAGTTCATTGATAATGGGAACTAGGGTTGTATACGTGGAAAAATCTCATAAACCCCACTTAGGAGTGTGCCATTAATGTGCATTTATTATTTATTTTTCATTTTCAGGATGTACATGCACCAATCCTTATGGAAAAGTGCAGGTACCTCTGTGTTGCTTGAAGAAAGTCATAGGTATGAGGAAAACATGTTAATTATCATATATTTCATGTGGAGCATAGGTAAACCCTAGAAGGTATTTTGGCCAAAAAGGTATTAGAGATCAATGATGACCAAATAATACTATAACACTAACTGCTTTTGGTCCTTTCATTAATGAGTACTAACTACCTTGTGGGTTTTATTTGATAAAAAAAATACTATTTTACGTTATATAACTATCCAGTAACTATCTAATGGGCCTTATTCAAAGAAAACGGTTGTGTATTGTAATTGACTAAGTCCTAAGTACGCTAAAGTAGGAAGGTTAGGGTAGGACCCTAACATGCCCTCCCCCTTCAAAAGTAGTGTTGTCCCCAAGGATAGAGGTGCAAAAATTGTTGTAGAATTATAGCCAATTTTGAGGTGGCATCTTCTAGCTACATATTTTTCCACTATATCAGTACTTCTTGGACCATGCACTAGCACAATTGATGCTCTCTAGTAACCAATACTATGTCTTGTTGGATCCAAATGGACCCTTCTTCATCAAGTTCTGGTAGGCTACTTTTCACCTTGCAATCCGATCCCACTATCTTCTTCAGACAAGACACAAGAAATACAAGAGGTATCTTGGAGTGGGTTTGAAGAGCTAGTTTGTAGGCAATTTGTCTAATGCACTAGATGATATTATAGGGTCTATAGAGATTTGGTGCAAGTTTGTAGTGGATTTTTTATTTGAGGGATTGTTTTTTAATATGGTTGAAGCGAAAGAAACACCTTATCACGTTCTACAAAGAATGCTTCAATCAATGTTAATCAGTGTGTTGCTACATTCTATTTTGAGCTAGAACTAGATTGTCCTTAAGTGTGCATCAAATGGTTATCTAGTGTGAAGCATACTATCCACTACATGAACCTTGGAGGTGACTAGTAAATATGAAGCCACTTACAAGGGTTTTGGCCACAAAAAGATTCATATGGTGTCATTTGAGTAGCACCATGACAAGTGGTATTGTCAGTCCACCATTTTGCAAGGTGTAGCCACTATTCCCATTGATGCAGCGTTTCTAAAGTGAAGCATCGCAAATAGGTTTCAAAACACTTTTGGATCACTTCTATTTGACCATCAATTTGGGGATGATAAGCATTGCTCATTTTCAACTAGGTACCTATTGGGACCTCAAAATACCCTAAAAGTTTTTGAAGTTTTGGGTACCACTTTCTTCTTGTTCTTTTCTTTTGAAAATTTTTCCTTTTCCAAATATGATGAAATTTTTACCTTGAATAATTATTTTGGGTGGTTTCCCCTTAACAAGTCATTTTTCCTTTTTAGTCTTTTGATTCTTCAACTTCAAACAAACAATGTTCTAAATGCACACAACAAAAGATAGTTCCCAATTTCATCGGATTTCAAACTCTACTTTTTTTACCACCAAAAGTTACAAGTCTCCCAAGTTAGTTCGCTAGCTTTCAGAGAAGCATACACTCTTTTGTTTATTTGAAAGTTGAAAGTATTCCCTGAAAAGCTTCACGGAATTTTTATTTTTTTTGGTCGGAGCCGAAAATTAAACTTCAACTCCGCTAAAATTCAAACTTCAACTTCGTTGAAAGTTAAGAATGTGATCCATTGAAGTGAAAAGTGAAAATGTGCTCCCCAGATCGAAGGAAGAGAAGCACTTTGGTTAAAATTGAAAGTTTAAAGGTAACTTTGTGAAAGTACCAAGAGTTCGCCACTTAGACTAATATTCTTCCTACAATGATTAATGTGCATCGAGGTCATCCTCAAACTTTCTATGGAATTTACATTTTTCTTTCTCCTTTTCTTAAAGGATTTCTCATCACCACTAAGGTTAAATTTCACTCAATTCTTTAATTTTGAGTGGAGTGAAATTTGAGATTTAGATTCGCTTAAAGTTGAAATTCTTCCCTCTAACCATTGACAGTGTCGTCTCACTGTGATAAATGTTTTTCTCGTTGGGAAGCTAGATGTGTTGTCTGAAATGAATGAGATCTCATAACCCCAAATATTTTTCAATTTATGGATCTAAGAAGTCATTATCACGAAAATTTGAATCCAATTCTATTTAAACACTCAATATGCATTATTCGTCTTCAAAGGTGAGATTATTTAGTAAGTGTTGTGCTAGCAGAGCAAACTATAGTGTTTGGCACACTCAATATTCTTTGAGCAGAGTGAATAGCATGTTTGGTGGATTCAATAGTCTCGTAGCAAAGCAAGCTCAACTCTTTACTATGATTTTATTCAGCTTGTCAATCAATACAGGTAAGCATCACTATAACTCCCTTATTTATATTATTGAATCTTACTATTGATGGTTAAAATTAAACATGAATTTCATTTTAAGTCTTATTATGAAAGTTTTTTTCTACTAGCGATGAACAATTAATTAAATTAGATTTTTCTCAAAATATAATTTTATGTAGATATGAAATTCAGTGTGATCACATATAACATGCCTCCCAGAATATCCATCCCTAGAACTCACTAAATTCTCCCAGAGGGAAAAAACCAATTGCTATTTTTTACTAAATTGTAGAGCTAATAAATAGTGACACGGAAACAATTCCTGAATGGTACACACCTATGATTAAACTAGTAAAACCTTATATTGAACCAATGAGACACATTTTCAAGGATATTAAGGCCCTTATAATTCCTCGAGAAAATTTTCTAGGATGGAGGAATATTTATAGGAAGTTCGGAGAAGAATATTATCCAGATGTAACTCTCCCCAATGATCCAATTATCAAAAATATTGATGACAATGTATATTCTAACATAAGAAGATCTCACTTACACATTGTAGCTACTAGAACAACTGTGATACCTTGTTTTGAATCTATAGAATGGATCATAAATCATATTGATATAGAGAACATGAAAATTATTAGTGATGAAGTAAGATGCATTGCTTCCTTTCATCCTTCTGAATTAGATAAGTACCATAGACTACATTAACCAGAGAAATTCATGATTACTAGGTTTCTAGAGAAGTTTTACCAACATAATGATATCAAGAAAATATTAGCAGGACGATGGGTGGAATATGAGAGATATTTGCTAAAAGTGATTGGCTATATACAATTACTAATTTGAGAGACCCCTACATTTATGTAATGGAATTAATGTGTAGATTATATGGTGAAGCTAATTGTATTCATTTTAAAGATAATTAGGCACCAATTGTACATATTTTCATTACAACTGGTACAATTTTCAAATGGGCAGCCATCCTATCCCATGCTTTGAAAAGTGTTATTGAAAAAGAAAAGAAGCCAGTTGTTGAAATTCACCCCACTTTCTATATGGATTCTTATCTATTAGATATTATTTGTGCAAGTAATTCCTTCCCAAGCTTAAATTGGATTTGGATCATAGTTGGTAGTCCAATCCATGTGTATTGTCAAGGATTATGGGAAAACAAATCTAAGAGAAACTATGCACAATTGTGTGATTTATTTATGGCCCCATCATACAAATTGATTTTTTGTATGGAATTCCTAATATTAAGTGAAGAATCCATCAATTTGCTAAGAAGAATGGGAAGTTTGTATTTAAAATAAGATCACACTTATCTAAGAATTTATGGGGTTACTTCTTCCCCTCACTTATTTCCTAAATATGTTCCAAACATATTAGTGCTTGGAAAGATAACATATTAGACCATTCTTCATGGCCTCAATGCTTCTCTAAAAAAGGATTCAAGAAAGAATAATTTCATCCCCTACAACATGTATATTGGTTATTATGGGATAAGTAACTCTAAGCAGACTAAGTCATAAGCCAAAACTATGCTTGAGTACAAGTTCCCACGGGGACAATTCAGTGGGCATGAACTTGAAGGACTAGTTTTAAAACACAATATTTATGTTTTTGTCTCTTCCCCATATTCTCACGAACAATGGGATCATGAGCTACCTTATAAAAATGCAACCTCATGGAAGGAGGTGCAAGAAATATTGAAACCTAAAGATCCAATTGCTTTAGAAAGCACAAGTTCAAAAGATAAAACTAGGAAAGACTCGGTTGACATGATTAAGTAGAAACTATTTAAGGTTGAGTAGTTAAGAAAGAAAGAACAAAGCGAAGAAGAAATCAAATAAGTAGAAGAAGAAAGGGTAAGACTAGAAAAAGAGGAAAATAAAAGGAAGGAAATGACAAAGCGAGAGAAAAAGATTGAAGAGGAAAGACCAGAATAAGAAAGGAGATTAAAAGAAGAAAATGATAAGGATGAAGCTGCTAAAAGTGAAAAATAAAAACAAGTTATTATTGAACCTATAAAGTATCCTATGCAACAACAGACTTAAACTGGTCAACCCCTTATTGACAATGCCATGGATTTAACTATGAAATATCTGATCTATCTAAAGCAAAGCACATATTTATTAAAAGATATAATAGGAAAAGATATTGTAATGGAGCAAATAGCTACTCCCAATAGCTTACAAAATATCTTGTCTTGGGGGGATAGAATATACTTGATCCATTTGATGAAGTGGGAGATTTGGAATTGATTTCCTACAATAAGAGAAGGAAGACCATTGTCGAACAAACTCAAAGGAAAAGGATGATTAAATTGGACAATAGAGTAATTGGTACGACTAAAGAGCAGGACACAAAAAAATTCAAACCAACATAATTTTTATCAGTTGGATTGACCATTACAATTGCCACCTTAAATAAATCCCAATTAAAGGCAGTAGATTTGCAAAACCTTGAGAAAAATGTTGCATTACTTGAAAATCAAGTAAAGTAATATAAATCTTTGCATGGCTTAATTACAGTCTTTATATAACATGTGTTAGAGGAAGACAATGCTAGCACAAGTTAAAAGAGATTTTTATGCCAAATCCTTTCAATTACAAGAGCTCAACTTATAATTTTTTTTGGGTATAAAGAGAATTTAATGTGGAAAGAGAATCAAGGGAAAACACAAGACTAACTTGAGTTCATCAAATGAAATTAGAAACACGGAGGAGATGAACTGCATAATATAATAATTTTGAGCAAAGCAAAGATATATGAAATTGAACGGGATTTGAATTATTGGAACATAGCTGGCCATGAGGTTGAAAGACAAATAAAAGGTGAGTGGTTGGCATGTATTAATATTTGGGACTTCATTGAGGATACCACCACTCAATGTCAACTTCCTTCCCTTGGCCCTCTAAAAAACTTTCATCTAAATAACCAAGTATTGGCTAAGTTTGAGGAGATATTAAAGTAGCACAAGTTTAAAGTGTAAATAATATCTAATGTTGAATAGGGAAATTAAAAAAGGTTCCTAACTAAGAAATCTTAGAAGCCCACACAACTTAAATGTGTCTTCCCCAAAGTTGATAAATATATTAAAATTTTTAATAGAGAATTACCAACTTTGAGGGTACCAAGTAGGCAACATGTTTTTCCCCATAATGATACATGTAAAATTATTTTCGATAATTGGGAAAAATATGATAAGGAAGTAGTTAGGGGAAAAAACCCCAATTCACCTAAGGTTTAAGTTTTAGTTGGTTATTATAACCAATTTTGAAAAATGTGTATATAGGAAGATTTAAGAAGGAATATGGGGATTTTAGGGAAAAATGGAATTTTTGAAGAACTACTTTGTAAGGAACTAATTATGATACACTGGTTAATTGAGAAGCCATTCATTGGCTAAATATTTTTATTATTGAAGAAAGATTTCATGCACATGGTGTGTTGTAGACTATTTTGCAATTCAATTGATGGCATTGATGTTTTATAAGAGATCTCATTTTGTGTTCTTCAAACTATTATGTAATTCAACTAATAACATTGTTGTTTTATAAGAGATCTCATTTTATTTTTGCTTCAAACTATTTTGAAATAATATTGGCATTCATTTCATTTCATTTATTTAGCAAATCTATGGCATTTATTTTATAGTAATGTCTTATGTGTTTTAAGCTCGGTTTTTTTCTATTAGAAAATTTTATTATTTCATTTAATGAATTTATGTAGAACTATTTCACATACTTTTAAAGGATAGTTTATAATCTTTCTCTATTTTGAGAGCTAACTCTCAAGATTGTGTATTAATGAAAAGAATTACTAGATAGTAATTGTTCACTTTGTTTCTATAAATCTTTTGAAAATGGTAAAAAGAATCATCATAAATCTTAAAGATCATCAAAAGGTTGTCAGTCCATTAATCCAAGGGGTTTTTCTATACCAAACAAGGAAAATTCTAATTGGGGCTATTACATGGGCTAAACCCTTGTTCTAGGTACTTAGGTATTTTCCCCCATCAATGGAACTGATGCTAGAAGAAGGGCACATTTTATGGATGATTTGGTTCCCAAAATTGGGTCTTCTACTAACAACCCACTCATTGACAATGAAATTCCAAATCCTGAAATACTTCGTGAACAACCAAATTTCCAAGATTTGAAAAATATTGAACAAAATATTGATTCTGAGATTGGAATTCCATATGTAGTATCAAATGAGGAAGTGAACGTTTTTAGAAAAATAACTTGGGCATATGCCAGACAGATTGATGCTTTGCCTATTGCACCACTACTTAAAGAAGAAATACCACCTAGAGTGTTACTCCAACTAAATATAGAGCCATAATTCATACTATGGAAGATTTGGTAGAATTAACATTACAAGAAATTTCCCAACCTTTAAATCTAATTCATCCAACCTCTAATCCTGCTACATCCCCTATATCCACTGAAGATCTGAGTGTCACTCTAAATCAAAATTAGAATCAAAGAATTTAAACACTATATTTGTATTTGTAGACATGGAAAATAATCAAAACGATAATCAACCATGGTTAGAAAGAGATGCCTTGGCATTTCTTGGGAATATGCATAATTTACCTAAGCACCTGAAACATTGTTTTCCAAAGTATGACCCTAATCTATCTAGACCTACTGAAGATCATATTAGAAAGTTTATCTTTCCTATTACATTAATGAATGTCATGCATGTTGATGTAGTATGTCATGTGTTCCCTTATACCTTTGAAAAAAAATCCTCAATTTGGTATTTCAATTTACTAGTTGTATTAATAACTAATTGGGGTGATTTTCAAAAGGATTTCCTAGATAATTTTGGGGAGGAAACTACTATAGGAGCTCTAATGGTCGAACTATTTTCATTGGTAATGGGTCAAAAATAAAGAGTCAAATACTTTAACCAAATATGTACACCAATCATTAATAAGCTCAACGAAGATACAACACCAACATAAGAACTTCAAATAGAAGTTTATGGAAATGCCTTACCAACCCCTATTTTCATGTTTGTCAAACAAACTAAAAAGAATGCATTAGCTCAAAACTTTGAAGAGGCTAAAAAATTTGAATTTGAAATGATGGGGTGTAAACAATGTCATTCCTTGTTTTCCAAGAAAGAAAATATGTGATCCAGATTATTTTGAGAACGACATGAAGACATAAACATAACCGAGATATAACAATGAAATACACAAAAATATACAAGAGAACACAGAAATCAGTGAAACCTAACTTCTAGTACTGAATAAGATAGAAAAACATTGTAGAACACAACTGGCAGAATGGGGTAGCATATCTCTGAAAGGAAAGAGATGTTGGCTACGCTTCATTCACAACAAGCTTTACATCACACTCCATTGCATGCTTAAAGGGCCTCCTTCACCTCAATTATATATGAGAGAGTGAGAGGAGAACAATTCCCATGATGCATGTGGGATAAATTGGACTAAGTTTATAAAATTCCATAGGCATGTAAAACACTAGGACTTCTCGGGTGGTCACCCATCCTAGTACTACTCTAGCCTGAGCGTGCTTAACTATGGATTTCTAGTGGGATCTGGTGCATTAACGTTGTGTTGTAGGAATGTACATAAGACCACTAGGAAATCATTACATGATGTCTATAATTAACAAATGAAGATGACATTACATTTCATTCCCCATCAAAAGGGTGAATATCATGGTTTATCATAACCACAGGCTCAAAATGGTGATTCAGTGGAAAATGTGGATGGCCACCAAGATCCATTTGGATCATTCCTCCCCCCTTAGGAAGAATGGTCCACATTGCGTCAAGTTCCCTTAGGAGACGAGGAGATTTATGCTAGATCTGAAGCTTGGGGTGTTGCTTGCCTTGCTGAAGAAGTTGTCCTGCTTAGCTTGTTGAAGGTTTTCATGAACCTGTTGCTGGAGGGGTTGGATCCGTTCAACCAATATAGTTGCATGATCTACTTGAGTGTGGGAGGAATATGTCGGTGAATATGTAGCATGAAGATTATGAAGGGTTATGTTATAACCTTGCTTGATTGGGCAATGTGGAGGCACCCCCATAGATACAACATACTCTTCTACAATCTTTTCAATATTCTTATGATGGATATAAAGGTCTCGGGATGAGGTTGCAATTCATGTTCACCTTCTGATCGGATTGTGAAGAGGCTACCTATGGTATCTTGTGTAGTTGACCCCCCATAGTAATAATGACGCTAGGGGGTCAAGACTCATAAACAACATGACGCCTCCACATATATGGTTGGCCTAATAGAACATCATAGACTTCTAGTGTGGAAACATCACATACCACATCATCCTTGAAGGGCTTGATTTCGTAGGACAGGGAACACTGTTGGCTGACACGAAGATCTTGACCCTGGCGAAGCCACCCGATGTTGTATGGTTGCGGGTGTGCAATTGTTGTCAAATACAACTACTTGGCAACCTCTGCTTAGATGATGTTCTTTTGGCTTCTGCTATCAACAATAAAATGAAATGGGGTCCCCTTCACCCACATCTTTGAATGGAAGAGTCACTCCCCCTTCTTAGGATCCTCTTTTGGTTGGATTGTTGAAGTTGCAACGGTAGAAGTGGGTTTTGCATCAATGATCTGTCTCCTTTTAATATTTTCTGAATCAGGTTCCAAGTCAAGGTTCGAATATTTGTCTTTGAGCTTGGCCACCAATGCATGTATTGAGTGACATTCATCAGTGTTGTGCCAAGGGATTTTGTGGAACTCACACCACTTTCCAATGTTTTTCTTAGACTTCTCGTTACCCTTCTTTTCCTGCATCTAGGGCTGTCTCTCTTGAGGTTGGCTTTCCTTGCTCTATTCTTCATTATGTGAGTTAGAGTTTCCTTTTCCATGCTTCTCCCACTTACTCTGTTGCTTGAATTTCTGCTCAATTTTGATTGCATATCGATAAGCATCTCCCGGTGAGGAGATGTCCAAGAAATCCATCTCTGTTTGGATGTACCTGTGTAGACCACTGCAGTACTTCAAAACCAGGTGTCGCTCAAAGTCTTTGATACCTAGCTTTGAGCACAAGGTATGAAAGATGTTGGTGTACTCCGGCACCGTCCGGTCTCTTTTTTGACACAAATTTGTCCATCTCATGTATTGGTCATCATAGTTTCTGATAGGGTAGAACTCCTCCTTTAGGGAATATAAAAAGACCTCCCAAGTTGACTCTCTCCCAAATAGTGTAGATTCATCCATGGTGTACCTCTCCCGGTAACCTTCCCATCAAGCTCTTACATGGGGAAGATCTTTAAGGAGCGCGAAGGTGATCTTTTCACTGTCGGAAATATTTTGGATAGAGTAATATCCTTCTAGCAGATTCAACCATTTTTCTAGAGCATCTGCATCTATCTGGCCTTCAAATAAGGGGATATCAAATTTGACTTGTACCTTGAAGGGTGTCGCACTTGCGAAATGGGTTCTTGTCAAAGATGCCTCAATCGCCACCATCGATAGTCTTTGAAGGATATGAGAGAAGTTTTTCATCATCTTGTTCCTCTATCGCACGAGATCTTCCTCGAGAAACATCTTGAAAGGATCTCTTGATCTGTCATCTATCTTTTCTTCCGCCATGGAAGGTCGCTTGGGATAGAAAGAGAGGTTGTCCTCAAGAGAAACTAGCTCGAGACCCAAATCTATATACCTTGACCTTATTGAGGATCTCCTCTGAGAAATAACAAGGAGCAGACTTCTTTGATACCACTGATCCAAATTATTTTGAAACTCCATGAAGACATAAATATAACCGAGATATAACAATGAAATACACAAAAATATAGAAGAGAACACAAAAATACAATGAAACCCAACTTCTATTACCGAATAAGATGGAAAAACATTGTAGAACACAAAGTGGCAGAATGGGGTATCCTATCTATGAAAGGAAAGAGATGTTGGCTATTCTTCATTCACAACAAGCTTTACATCACTCTCTAGTGCATGCTTAAAGGGCCTCCTTCACCTCAATTATATATGAGAGAGTGAGAGGAGAACAATTCCCATGATGCAAGTGGGATAAATTGGACTAAGTTTATAAAATGCCATAGGCATGTAAAACACTAGGACTTCTCGGGCGGTCGCCCATCCCAGTACTACTCTATCCTGAGCATGCTTAACTGCAGAGTTCTAATTGGATCTAGTGCATTAACGTTATGTTGTGGGCATGTACATAACACTACTAGGAAATCATTACATGATGTCGATAATTAATAAATGAAGATGCCATTACATTCCATTCCCTATCAAAAGGGTGAATATCATGGTTTATCATAACCACATGCTCAAAATGTCGATTCAATGGAAAAGGTGGATGGCCACCGAGATCCATCTGAATCAATATGCATCCCAAGAAAATTGTTATATTCCCTAGACCTCAACAAAAACCAATCTAAAATGGAAAATAAAAGGATTATATGAAATTGTATAACCTGCAACATATGATCAAATGTTTAACCAATGAAATCATAGAAATCAAAAGGAATTCTGGAGAATGCATTTCAACACATCCATATAGACCATTATTGAAAAGAATTGTACCACCAAAACCTATTGAACCCCCACCCACAAATATAAACATTAACTTGGAAGGAGTAACCATGGAAAATTTATGCAACTATGACCAAGAAAAAAAAACAAAAAACACGTCCTCAATAAATTAATGCCTTTAACTTGGTAGCTAGTCATTTTCTAGATGAATGTATTCAAACAAAGGAATCAATTTATGACAATGTATAGGGATAAGCAGAAGAAAAAATGGAGGAACAACTTAATAAAATGGCTATGGTTCTCTAAGATAAATTTCATAGTTTAAATTTAGTTGAAGAGGAAGAAATAGAACACAAAATACATGTACGAAGAGATTATAACCTCCAAAGTAAGGAACCTATCCAACAAATTTTAGCTCCCAGTTCTCAGAATTCAAATAATAAGAAAAGTTGGACTATATTCCATACTATTAGAACTTATTTAAACACTCAAAATGCTAAAAACCTTCTACTAGTAATCAAGATTCCATTTCAAAGGAATATAACATAGTTGAGGATTTGTTGGCCTTGCAACAAATCCATTTCATTTTACTTTGAAATGAGAGGGCCCCTGTAAATATTTTATTAGTAAGACTTATGAGGATCTAAAGTCTCAATTTATCATTATTTCTAAC
Organism: Picea mariana; assembly: GCA_032191745.1. Classification (NCBI taxonomy): domain Eukaryota; kingdom Viridiplantae; phylum Streptophyta; class Pinopsida; order Pinales; family Pinaceae; genus Picea; species Picea mariana. The sequence goes on along the minus strand of JASDQU010249417.1, from coordinate 4,464 downwards.
TGGTGGAAATAAATCATCCCAAGACTAAAATTCTCTATATTTTTGGATCTTTAGCTTGTCAATTTCATGGGCTAGGAATTCATATATCATTTTCAATGAGGTAATCTGTTGAACAAACTATTGTATAATCATTCACTTTTAATCATTTATCTCTTTGAATTTCATGACTGAAAGCATGAAATTCAAAGTTGATTATGAGGAACATGTGTATTGTCAACTATATTGTGACATTTCAACGACAAAAAAATTGAATTTATTCTCAGATCAAGGCATGGTCATTGGATCTCAACATTTGTTTAGAAAGATGGCTTCTCTATTTCCTGTTATTTCAATTTTATTTCTTTACAAATACCCTGGTCATGTTTTATTATCATCATTTGTCTTGGGAATTAATGTTTTTGGTTTCATAACAATGATGCTAAGAAATTTTGGTTACACAATAGAAGGAGTTGTTGTTTGGAAAATGACTATCATTTTGATTGACTTCATTATGTGTATGGTCGGATTCATTGGTAAATGGTTTATATTATTTACCTAAATAAACATTTAATCACCCTACGCTATGGTAGATTCAAATTCATTTTGAAATGCTAACTATGTTGATTTTACTATACCTAAAAGTCATTTGTGAACAAAACGACCCACATGTTGCGTTTTCATTATGAAAAGATTTGGCATTAATCCTGGCATCATGGTCAGATTCTGATCCAGTATTCACGATGTTTGAGATAACAGTTAGTAAGGGTAGAAGTAAGATATATAGTCTTTCTCGTCCCAGGCATTATCATATCCATGGAATATACGCCTTTACATTCACTTCTGAATGGAGTAAATCCTTGACTGAGGGTACAACGAGGTTATTCACATCCTTACCTAACATGTAAAGACTGCCATATCTCTTTTTTGTTCATACCATCTTCTATCCTCTAGTCGACCATAGTAAAGTGTAGGGTGAGAGTTCTTATGTCTTATTCGAGTTCTTTGAATCTGTTATGAACCTTGTTTCTGTTATTATGAGAGAATATGGAAATTAATTATTTTTTCTACTTCTCTGAGGTTGTTTTTTGCTTAGTCACTTATGCATTTCCACTCTTTCTATTGGAATTTCTTCAGTTTGTCATATTTCTCAAACCCCAAGTTTGGTAATGGCCTTAATAATTCGACATGAGCCCTCAAGAGCCAAGCTTGTTGAATCTTACAAAGTTTTCCTTATCCTCATTCAAAAGGTCAGATGGTGGGATTTTTTTTTACAGAAATTCCATGGTCATAAATACCGACTCACACAGGGTTTTTCATAGACTTTCAATAATGGATCAACTCGTATTGGGGATCTTGAGCTCCATATAGATGAGGGTTTTATCGTTGTTGCTACTGATCTGTCATTAAATAGAGGAAAATGTTACTTAAGTTTGAGCACTTAGCTCACTATCGTAAAGGTATTCCAGTAAATTTGTTTGAGGAAAAGTGGTGGAATATTACTTGGAAATAATGGAGAAAGCGCTAGTTGTAAGCGCCAGTTATAAGAATCAGTTGTGAGAGTCAGTTGTAGGCGTGTTAAGAGTCAGTTGTCTAGTTGTCTTTGGTTTGCATGTAACCGACTCGGGAGAGTCTTTTCCTATATAAAGATGCAATCCGTCTTCATTAATAAATAAGAAGTGAACGTAGCCTCACCGTGTTGTTTTGCTCATATATTTTATCTTGGTATCAGAGCCACGGGAGTAAGGTGCAAAAATTATAGAGGTTCGCAGGTCTCTCCTCTGGTAGGGTGCGAACCTATATTACTCGCCCTTTCGCGTGTGCTCGGAAGAAAAACTTTTCACAGGCTGCTGTCCATTACGATGCGAACTACCTTCTCAATTTTCGCAACCCAATGTGTGCTCGGAAGCAAAAATTTTCGCAGGCTGCTGTCCATTACGGTGCGAACTACCTTCTCGATTTTTGCAACCCAATAACAGGTTAGTTGTGAACTCCCCGCAGCCAAATACAAAGTGAGGTGCGAGAACTGCGAACTCCCCGCAGTCAAGTAAGTCGTGAGTTTTAAAGCAAATCATGAGGAATCAGAGGAGGTCGCGTGGACTTGTGGAAGGAAGATCCGTGAGCGAGAAACACCTAAGTTTGCATGCGTGGAGGTGTTCATAATCATCGTGAGTTGTTTTATTTTGTTGCGTGAGACGACGAGAGAGAGAGACGCGCTTGCAATATTTGGTGTGGTTGCTGGAATCTGCGCCCAGGAGATTTGGTGTGAACGTGGATTAATTTGGTGCGTGAGATAATCCTATTGCATGGAAGAGTTTTGAAAAGCGTGGAGTTTGCATGCGTGAGTTTAATTCTGGTGCATACGTTAATTTAATTCTGGTGCATGCGTGAGTTTTCTTTAAGTGGATATATATGATTAAGTGGAGCATTTAAAGTATATTCATTTTTTTATTATTAAAAGTGAATGTATGTGGAGGATTGAAGTTTATTAAAGTGGATTATTTTGGAGGTTATTATTTTAAAGTGAATTTTTAAAAAAAAAAAATTTTAAGGAGGGAGTTATAAGTTTTTTAAAAAGTGGAGATTTTTGGATATTAAGGTGGATGCATGCATGATTTAAGTTGACAATAGAAATATAGTTGGATCAGTGAATTCGAAAGGCAGAGCGACAGACTGCTCAACACTCGACAAAAAGTTGCATATCCTTGGTGATTTTCTTGCAGAGACTAAATTGTAGCGATGGTGAATCCGCTGGCAGAGACCTACCTCAACGAAGCCAACAAGTTAGATGGCTCGAACTTCATTAAATGGAAATTCAAGATGCATACGCTCATGGAGGGCTATGGTGTCTGGAACATTGCGAAGGGAACTGAACTGAAACTTGATGCGGCTGCAGGTGAGACAACAGCACAGATCCAAGACTGGGAGAAGCACGAAAACAAGGCAAAGGTATTGTTGCGCATGTCAGTTAAAGATAGCATAATTCCACATATTAGAGACGCTACAACTTCTACTGCTACATGGACAACTCTTAAAGCATTGTATGAAAATAGCAACACAAATCGCATTTTGTTCCTGAAAACTAAATTGCTAGGCATTAAGATGGATGGAAATGAATCTGTTAGTTCATTTTTTGGTCGCATTAAAGAGGTGAAAGACAAGCTAGTAAATATAGGGTAAACTGTTTCCAATACTGATCCAGTGACTATTACCTTAAATGGTATGTTAGAAGACTATCATATGTTCATAACAAGTCTTGCAGCAAGGGAGAAACCTCCTACATTTAAAGAACTGACAGGTATTTTGTTGCAAGAGGAAGAGAGGCGCGGGAATCTGAAGCCTCAGAGTAAAGATTTGTCACTGTGGTCAAATAATAGATCTGCAAGAGGGAGATCAAGAGTAAGAGGCAGAGGAGGCAGTTCATGGCAGAGAGGCGGTTCATGGCAGAGAGGCAGTTCATCGCAGAGAAGACAATCTCCAAATCAAGGTATGCACTCTGATAGGAATGAGTCAAAGAGTTGTTTTTATTGTGGTCAACCTAGACATATGGTTAAAGACTGTCATAAGAAGAAAAGTGATGAGGCTAGGAATAAACCTAGAACACATTCAGGTCATTATGCAGAAAAATCTCCAAATCAAGATCACAGATTATTTATTGCTAGTGATGATATTGATGAACCCCTGAATTTTGACTCACGGGATCTTAGGCTGTTTGTGTCTGACGCTGCTTTATCTGCTGAAACGGATGATTCTGATGCCTGGTTTGTGGATTCCGGAGCATTAGTACGTATGACTTGTAATAAAAATTGGTATGCTAATTTCAAAGAAACACAGAATGGTGCCAGCATATATCTTGGAGATAACCGCGCTCATCAGATCAAGGGATATGGAGACATTCCTATGACATTACCGAATGGTACTATTCGTCACATTCGCAATGTGGTGTATGTGCCAGGAATAAAGAAAAATTTGATCTCTGTGTCCACCATTACAGATCAGAACTTGAAGGTTGAATTCTTCAAGAATTATTGCATAGTGAAGGATCTGTTGGACCACTTATGAACTGTTGCAACGGGAGTCAGAGTAGGAGGTCTATACAAACTTGATGTTACCAACAAAGCACATCATGCACTAACTTATGCCACTATGCCAACAGATATTCTTTGGCATCAAAGGTATGGGCACATCAATCATCATGATTTATTGTTATTACAGAAAAAGAATATGGTTGAAGGACTTCCCATGTTAAAGAATGAGAAAGTTGCTTGTGATGGATGTGCATCAGGAAAGATGCACAGAGATGAATTCCCCTCTAATCCTGATAAGAAAAAGAGATATGTGTTAGATCTTGTGCATATTGATGTTTGTGGTCCTATGCAGACTAGGTCTTTAGGAGTTGCATTCTACTTTCTGTTGTTTATTGATGATTGCACGAGATACATATGGGTTTACTTCCTTAGACGAAAAAGTGATGTTTTCGAGTACTTT
>JASDQU010249416.1:1018-16429 GCA_032191745.1 Picea mariana | reverse complement strand
ACTGTCACTGTTGGGCAAGATGGTTTGGGTGTACTTCCCAAGAGCACACCCTTTGCATACCTCTTGATGCTCAATGTCGAACTATGGCATACCTATCACAATCTCTCTCAGCGATCTCAGAGCTCCATGATGTAGATGAGCCATCCTCCGATGCCATAGCTCACACAACTGACTACTGAGGTTGCTACTCGCAAAAGCGTACAAAGGCTGAAAAAGCAATTTGTACAGGTTCCCCTCTCGTGTCCCAATCACTCTGCCAGAAGTGACACAAGACCCCTTAGGGTGAATGAGGACCTTTGTCCTTCAGAAGGACACCTCAAGCCCCTATCCTAAATGGGGGAAACTAAAATAAGATTCTTCTTCAACCCCGAGACATACAATACATCCCTGAACACCAAGGGTGACATCAACTCCCTCTGAAAGGAAACTGTGCCACGCCCAGCCGCCCTACTATGGTGTTGTCTCCAAGCACTATCTCCAACCTAATCTTTGGGTCTCTGAGATCAGTGAAGTGCTCTCTCACACCTGACATGTGACTCGATGGTCCATTATCAATGTACCAGACGTTGGATAGCGACTCAACTGTCAAATAACAAACAATCAAGGAACACTCCCTCTCAAACTGAGAGGCAAACTCCTCCTCCTATGTTGTCGCTGCAATACCACCCTGCTTCTTCTTCTTCCTATTGGGACATTGTCTAGCATAGTGCCCCATCTAGTTACAAGCAAAGCATCTCACTTTACTCATATCCCTCTCCTGCTCACCTCCTCTCTGTTGTTGTTGCTTGGCCCAACCCTTGGGCCCCTACTTGGTCTTCTTATTTCCCTTTGCCAAAAGAGCAAGATCCTCCTCACCATCCTCACCATGTTGTTGATTAGAAGATCTAGAGCCAACTCTAAGCTTCTCCTGCACAAAGTCATCATAGAGCCTCTCCCAACTGGGCATATGCTCTCTAGCCACGATGCCTCGTACAAAACTCTCTCAAGGTTTGGAGAAGTCGTTTAAGGCTGTCCTCACCAATTCCAAGGGATCTACTATCTCGCCAACTGTTGCCAACTCATCATGAATCTGGGAAAATCTCATGAAGAATGAGGTAGTTGTATCGATCTTCGTCATCTTGGTGCCCCTTAACTTCTTCTGGAGCACCATCTTTTGGTTCTAGTTAGGGCTCTGGTAAAGACAACACAAGGACTGCCACATCTGAAATGCAAAGTCCTTACCAGACACATGAGGTATGACATGGTCCTTGACCGCAACAAGGATAGTCCTCTTGGCCCCGATGTTCCTTTTATAGAACTCAGAAAAAAGTACAGCATCTGTGGGAGGTACTACGGGATTCTCCACAATGTCCCATAGTTCTCCCTCCTCCAAAATCAAGACTATCCTGGCCTTCCATGGAGACCAATTCCCAGCCCCCGCTAACCTATCCTCCACCCTCAAACCTGCCACTACCATGGTTGTCATTTGATGCTAAAAATGATACTACTCTGACCAAACAAAACTGATGCTAACTGTTGTGAGGTGAAGTAAAAATCTGCCTCCAACACACAAAACTTAAGTGTGAAAATGAAGCTTCCAACTATGTGAAAAATCTGCCAACTGTTTGCCACTATATCAGCCAACTCATGTGCCCTCAGGATCTGATACCATAAAGCATTTTGAGGTTCCTATAGGCTGCCCAACAAGCCTGTCATGTGAGCTCTTGTTGGGCACTAAGTTCAAGAAATTTTAGGACTTTTTTTCTTGCTGTTTGTGACAGCCAACAAGTCTGATATTTCTGCCCTTTAATTCTGCCCCTTAGAAAGTGATTTGTTGCCCCTTTCTAGATGTTGTTTTAAGGATTTAATTAGGAGGTTTTTGCTATCCAAATTAATACGCATAAAACTCCACAAAAGCAGTAAATACCCTCTAGGATCTTTAACACCTACAGCTGATAAGTAAACAAGCAAACCATGACAAATGAACACAAGTGTTTTTGGTCAACATGACCCTGGAAAAACCCCCATGGGGAAAACCAGAAAGAGAGTAGATGTATTATGGAGATCTCAAGCAAATGCAACAAAGAGAAAATGAAACAAAGGAACTTGATACAAAGAGTAAGCTCCTCTCAAGCTAAACAATGGATTTCCTTGAACCTTGTGCCCTTTGCCTTGGTTTGTGCGCCCCTTGCCTTGGCCTTTGTGTCCTTCTCTTGCTTGCTTGCCTTTGCATGCTTGTTTGCCTTGAAGCTTGCGCCCTTGCAATGAATGAGTGCGCCCTTTCTCACTTGTGCGCCCTCCTCATCTCTTGGTGTGCCCCTCTCACAAGCTTGATGTGCACTTAGCACTAGTGCGCACCTCCTCAAGCTTGTGTGCAAGTTCCCATGGAATTGCTCCTCCTTCAAGCTTATGTGTCCCTCTTCGATGGTGCGCCTCCTTCTCCAAACCCTCACTTCTCCTCTCTTCACATTCAACCAACTCTCTTAAGTGAACAATGAATCTCACTTTTTCCCTTTTGCCTCCTTTAGCCTAATCCTTAGGCTAACCTAGAAAACCAATGGCCAAGATTAGATCTTAGGGCAAACCTCCAATCAATGGTTGAGATTAAATCTCAAAAATGACTTAAGTCTCCTAAGCCACTTTATGTTATAAAAGTCACTTTGACTTTATAACATAAAGTAAAGTGGTGAAGGTCACATATTTCCCCCTTTGTGTTTAGAGACTCAAAAACACAAGGGGACCACTTTCCAAGGTACCCAAATCTCAACAACCACAAGGGGGAATAATGAGGGGGCTTACAAGGAATAGGATTCATCACACTCAAGAACACAAGCCTCTTTGTTGAATTAATTGTTTTTGGAAATAATCAGCTATTTCTCTTTTCCCTGATTTCAAAGCAAATCAGTTAATGGGGAAGGATTGGCAGTTGGACAACCAACCACCCTCAATGAATGGAAGCATGGAAGACTGGCTAGGACAGCAGAAAACTGTCAGCCAAAGGTACAATAGAGTACCCATTTTCAATCCTCGTGATTTACCCCACGAGTTCCTTCTAACATAAGAAAAAAAAAGGACAGGTTGAGAACCGTCATGAGGGGGTAGACACGCAAGAGCCTTAGGGACCAAAGAACGCATGAGAACATGCGTGGAGAAGGAAGCAATTCGGATCTGGGGCGACGCATGAGGAGAAGAATGATGAGAGTTGGGAGAGAACCCACATATGGAGCAAACTCGAGTATCAGAGCAAGATGATTTTGCATGGTTGGTCTGAGAATCCAAAACCCGATCTGAGCTAAGAGGGTCGCGAGCTTGGTGCTAGGAGGATACCTGATAAACCTCAAGGATGGCACTGGGCATGGTGGGAATAAGGAATTCTCGACCAGTTGTTGTGTGAAGGAAATTGGCCTTCACTATTCAAATTGCTCTGAGAGCCTAAGAAAATTCATTGGTGCTATCATGGCTTGGCACGGGGGTGGCATGTTGCCAAAGTGACAGAGCAGCAAAGCCTATGGTTGGCTGGAAAAGTGCTCACCCATAGTCGATTGGATTGGCTACAACTTGTAAACAGATAAGTAACCTTTGTGCTCTATGTAATTGAATAAAAGGAATGGTTGGTTCTTGTATTGCATTCATGAGTGTGTATGCCTAATTAATGGGCTTGATACTTGTTTCATTTGCAAGTCTTTGTGCTTGGGTAATTGTGGAATTGTATGAATTGTGCATGTTTTGCAATCTGAACATAAGAATTCTATACTTCATTCTGAAAGATAAAAACAATCCATACTGGTATAATGGATATAAGATCATGGGTGGCATAGAAACATGTGAGGACATAGAGATAGGCTGTACGCCCCACGTTACCTGTATAAAAGTTTGCAGGATATCGAATCCTCGTATGGGTGTCTAGATAGCAGGCTTATGGCTTGCTAGAAATGGGTTAAAAGAGCTTGAGGGAGCTTAATTAAACCCTTGCGGGAAGACACCGAAAAATACTACAGGACTGCTAAGTCTCGAAATAATCCTTAACTCGTTGAGATCCTTCTTTAACCCGAAGAGAAACAATAGTCGTTGATCCGGAGTGGAGGATCGATCTCGACCATCTGCAGAAGGATTGAGCTTTTTGGGCTAAGTGTTGTAACTGACCCTTGAAGGAGCCACCAGATCCTGGTTGGACATGGTTCTGCCATAAGGGTTTCGCGGTCTATCCTTACCTATTACCCATTCGAATCCCTATTTGAACCTACAGAGGAACAATAGTCGTTGGATCGGAGGGGAGGATAATCCTCAGTCGTCCGATCGTCGCCTAAGAGTTAGGAACCGGAGGTGGAGCCCCAGTTAACCAGATCACCGGATAACTAATGCACCGAAGGACCTGCGTCAAAGGCCTTGTTAATCCCGGTGTCAATGGGATGGGGTTCCAACACAAGGTTCCACCCTTTTACTTTTGTAAACAAGGGAGAGAGAGAGAGAGAGAGAGGATGTCATCGTCATGACATAGCGTGCCAATGTGGTGGCTAGAATGCCATGAAGGACGACACTTGTCGATATCGTATTCGTATGGGTCAAGTGTGGGCCATGTCAGGCATGAACCTTGGTTTGGCGCCCTTAAACCATAGTTGTCAACTGTGAAGAGGAGTAATCGGCCTTCGGGCCACCGAAGTTTCCAAGCCTTGTTCCTCCATGTTTCTTTCCCGGTTTCCCGATGCACGGTTGGGCAAGGTTCGGGGAAAAGATCCGACCCTTTCCTTTGCGAGTGTATGCGCGGGAGGACGTTGGGGCTTGTGTCAGTGACATCTAGATGACGTAGTTGAGCCCATCGAAAGTGGATAGGTGTTAGCACCTGAGTGGTGGAGCCCTTATGCCTTGTCATGACGTGTAGTGCCACGTTAATCCACATGGTGTGATGTGGTTAGCCCACGTGTCACGACTGGAAATGTGCCACGTGTATTGAATAATCAGAGTTCCAGGGCAGAAGTTTTGTATGAGGCCAGAGGACATGATGACGCGTCATGCCACATCAACGTGGTGTCTAGTCAAGTTGTGGGGTGTCATGCCAGGTGGCATGCTACGTCAGGTCCATATGACTTGGGTGCCAACTAGACCACCTGCCCTTACGCGCCTTTGAGCCAGGGATAGATCCCAGTTGTTGGATCTAGGAGGTCAAGAGATCTCGGTCGTTGATCTCTTGGAATAAAGCTTAGGAGGGATTCGATGCGCCAAAGAACCAAACCATCGACCAAGGGGACATCTAGTTGAAAAGGGGCTTAGCGAAGCCCTGGGTCCCCGTGGCCATTGGGGTGAGGCGCCCGGTGGATGTGTGCCTCTGGTTAGGCAAAGGTTTCACTTGTGTTAAGTTCCGAGGCCCGGGTAACCGATTAACCAGCAACCGAGAAACTCCTCGTGGTGTCAAGTGTTGGGGGAATCCACAGGATCCCACTGTCCGGTGGGAAAAGGTTTTGGTTGGGTCAAGGTCCCAGGGACCAAACCACCGGATAATCGACCACCGAGAAAACTTTGGTAGTATTGGTTGTTGCGGATCCGGAGGATTTCGGTGCCCGATTGGGCATGGATCCACCTCCGGGTTCCACCTGTTGACATTTAAGGTATGTCAGTCGACTTTTGGCCCAAGACATGCCGCGCCGAAGGAGTATGTATCCCGACCAATGTTTTAAAACTCGAACTCGGCCTCAGAATTGGTCGAGGATCAACTCAGACTCGGACTCAGGAGTGAGTTGAACTGATTTGATTTCAATAACTCGGTTTTACTAAAAAATACATAAAATATTTAAATTTTATTGAAAATATATATTTTAAATATTCCAAACCATGATTCCAAGCCATTAAAGACAAAATATTTCAAGTCTACTCATGTATATACCATGTAAGGGTGAATATATCAAAATGGCACCAAGTGAATATATTAGACTTCCATCCTCTTAGTTTATGTATTTTTTCCAATTGTTGTAAAACAATCTAAATCTGACAAAAAAAGATGGATCCAGTCCACCAGGAACATAAGCTAAGGAGTAACAATGTTACCACACAAACACAATAACAATTAGAATGGTACATATTGAAATCCATTACCAAATTGGATATGATCCAACTCTTTTGGGGGTATATTGTTCTAAGATCACTGATCTCTAGTTCAAATTGTAAGGGGAAAGTTGTTAAACAACCCAACACATTGCCCATCAGTGAATGCTAGTCCAAAATAGCACTTTCATGATTACGCTAGATGCCAGTGTAAAAATAGTACCTTACAGGAAATCCAACAAATACAACAATTCAAGGAAACAGTCTGTAAGCAGTTTTTAAAGTGAATCTTGCCTATTTGTTAGGACATTAATTTCACAATCAATAACAACTAACTTGATTTGTCGAGTTGGACAATTACCTATACACCAAGTCTAATTTGCGGAAAGTATCCATTCTACATACAGAGTCATAACCCATACCCTCATACGTGATAGAATCCAATCAAAATGTTGCAATCCTACCAATTTTGAAATCCTAAAAACTGTTAAGTCTACTAGATTTTGAATGGGATATGAAATTTTACTTTCTCCGTATGAAGTCCAATGAGGTTGGAACCACTCTCAAACATGAACAATTAATGGTAATGTTAAAAATTTAATTAAAAGGATTAAAAGGAAAGATAAAGGAAATTGGCAGTCATTTTGGTCAAATCCTTTTAAAGAAAAATTTCATCTTGCATGTTGGTGGGGTCTAGTACTTACTCGACCGAGTTAAGCAGTGACTCGGCCGAGTTGACCGCTTTGGTACCGAACCAGCCAAGTCAAGCCTTGACTCGGTCGATTCAGTACCAAACCAGCCTCCTAAGTCAATAGAACGGTCGGTCGGTTTGGGGTTGGCTCGGTCAACTCGGCAAGTCTGAGTCCGAGTCAACCGAGTTTTAATACTATGATCCCGACAAGTCAGTGGTGCCAAGCAAGACGGTCCAGGTGGCAAGGGTCCACGTGGATGCCACGTGTTCATGAGATGGCCTTTGGCGAGAGAAGGCCTAAAAACTTTAGTAGGCCATAACTTTTGGTCCCGAGCTCAGTTTTGAGCATAGTTACAGTCATTAGAAAACTCTCAATGAGCAGAATTGGATTATGAGATCGGAATTGGATTTAGAAGGGTGATTAAGAAAGGTAATTTAGAGGAAAGAAAAGAAGAAATTTGTACATCCCACCACCCTAAGAAAGGTTAGGGGGTCACGTGTGTTATAGACAGGTGTTGATCAAGCCCAAATGATCTAGCTCAGACACAGCAGTGGTTTTTGGAGTTAGAGAGAGCAACTTGTATATGCTAAAGGGCCAGCCTATGCGAGCAATGGAAAGCAACAAAGTGGCAGAGAACAAGGAGCAAGTAGCTCTGAAGGTTCAGTAACTTAGAGGGACTCGGCCTTCAGGTTCAGGTGGGAAGGAGCAGCCTTCCAAGTCTGTCAAGAAGGAGTCATGGTACGAGACGGCCATGCAGGATGCTCAAGAGCATGAGGCTTCTAGGAGCATGTTCAAAGGGAAGTCTTCAAAGAAGGGTCCGCACGAGATGGTAGGGATAATTTTTGTTTCAAAGGGAGTAGCCAATCAGGTGGATTGGAGAGCAGCCATGGTAGCGAATATGATAGTGAAGGCAAAGCCACCTTCCGGTAGTAGAAGTACCTTCCTCGCTAAGAGAGAGTGTTGATGTATTTAGCATCGGACAAGTACTTCCACATTGGCTTGGTGTCTAGCATGTGGAAGTCGTCACTAATACCTCTCAGGACTTGGGGAATTTACTTTAATTGAGTAATAATTAAAGTGAATGACCTTTTAGAATTAACATGAGTATAATCAAGTTAAATGCCTAAGTTTTTGGAATTAGTAACTTAAGTGAGTTAATTAAATCCTATCTGTTAGATCTAAAGTGAAGGTGAGATCTAATCTCAACCTTTGATCACTTTTGAGATCTAGCGTTTTGGATTTCGGGTAAATTCAACATTATAAAGGGAAGCCTAAGTGAGAGGATGAGACACACACAAAGTGAGTGAGTGATATCTCATTGATTGGCTGAGAAGGACATTTCATCCAAGTGTGAGTGGGCAAGGTCAAAGGAAAGGAGCAAGGGGCAACAAGGGAGATAGCAACCATGTGTGATAGGCTAGGTTATTTGTTGCATTGTATTATTCCTCAAGTGAGCCATGTTGAGTTTTGTGTACCTTGGGAAGTGGTCCCCTTGTGTTTGTGGGTCTCTAAACACAAAAGGGAAATGTTTATGCCTATTACTTTATGTCTAATTTCACTTTGACTTTATCACTTAAGTTAAAAAGTGAAATTTGTCACTTAAGTCAAAAAGTGATTATTAATTCATAATGTGGGTGAATTAATAAACATAAAGCAAACTATGGAAACTTGAGTAAAGTGGGTTTCTAAGTGAGATTTATGAGATGAGATCTCACCCTTTGATTAGACTTGGCTAAATCTGATCTTAGCCATTGATCTTTTAGGTTTGGCCTAAGAAAGGCTAAAGGGGGTGCATAGGGCAAATGAGACTCTTTCTTCACTTCATGAGTTTTTGGAGAGGAGGAGAAGAGAGGCACACTAAGAGAGTTAGGGTGCACTATTTTGTGAAAAGAAAAGCTTGGTTGGAGCTTCCATGGAAGAAGGGTGCACCATGCTAGTTGGAGGGCATTACTAGTGAGTAGGGGTGCAAACTAGCAAAGGGGGCTTGATCTTGGAGAGGGTTTGTGTTGAGATTTGGGTACCTTGGAAAGTGTTCCCCTTGTGTTTGTGAGTCTCTAAACACAAAGGGGGAGACTATTACCCTTAATACTTTACTTTATGTTCTAATTTCACGTTGACTTAAGAGATTTAAGTCAAAAGTGAAATATGCCATTTAAGGCAAAAGTGACATTTAATTCACTTTGTGGGTGAATTAAAGGATATGAGGCAAACTAAGGAAACTTAAGAAAGTGGGTTTTCTAAGCGAGGATTTTGGGATTAAATCTCACCCATTGATTAGACATGGCTAGATTGAATCTAGGCCATTGGTCTTTTAGGTTTGGCCAAAGAGAGACTAAAGGAGGGAAAAGGATAAGGATGAGGCTCACTTGTCACTTGAGAGAGTTGAGAGAGGAGAGGAGGAGAAGAAAACACTTAGGCACATTTCTTGAGGAGAGGAGGGCACATGAGGTCAAGGGTTTGAGGAGAATTCATTGAGAAGGTGTTAGCTTCATTGAAGAGTTTTCATGGAGGTTGGGCTCTAGCTTGTAGAAGGGCGCATTCTTAAGCAAGGGAGCGCACAAGCTTGTGGAGGGGCGCATCCAAAAAGAGTAGGTGCATCAAGCTTGTGAGAGGGCCCATCCTTGAAGAGGAGACTCATATACTTGGAGTGGGCGCACTCTAGAGCATGGAGGGCACAAGGGTATGTGGAGGCATACGTGTGTGGAGCATTTGCTAGAGGAGGGGCGCATTAGAGCTTAGTGTGCACTAAGCCAAGGAGGGAGGTACACTTGTGTAGAGGGTGCAAAGACCAAGGCAAAGGGCAAAGGCAAAGGTAAGGTTCAAGTTGACTGGAAAAGGCAAAGGCAAGAGACAAGGAAGAGGACTAAAGGCTTAGCAAAAAAAGAAGGGCGCACCAAGGCAAAGGGCACCTTTGTTCAAGGGCTAGCAGGCACATCTACAAGGGACTCCATGTTGAAGTTTTTACTTATACAGCTAGCAGTTACAGTTCTTCTTTATTATTATAATCATTTAGCATATTAGTTGCATAAATAAGATCACTGAAAGAGAGGCAATCACAGAAACAATAGAGACACACAGATTATCCTGGGAAACCCTCATGGGGCAGAAACCCCAGCAAAAACTTCCTCAATATAGATAGACCAAAGACCGAACAAAAGATCTTCCTCTATTCCTTCACTAGGAAGAGTAGTGCACCACTTGACCAAGAAATACCAAGAGATAGACCAGAAACCCTCCTTGACGTCACCCCCAGTTGCAATAGGTTCTCCTCCAAGACTTGCGCACTGCAGAGATGAGTGTGTGTGTGTGTGTGTGTGTCCAAATGAGGCACTGGCCTCTCTTATAAATAGTGGTCTGGCCAGCCTTAATTAGGCCTGGGCCGACTTGTCACTTTACCCTCTTAATTTACAATTAATTGTCAAGGCACAATAGGGCCAGCTTTTACTAAGGCACAATAGGGCCTAATTAAATATAACATAATAATATTATTCAACTCTCTCTCAGGTAGAATATTCTTCTAAGTTACAATATTTCAACACTCCCCCTTAACAAGAAGGGTATTCTACTGACAACATTAATAACAACTAATTGGACTCAATAAATACATCATCAAGAGGAGGGGACATCGTCATCTTACATGATAGATTTACATTGTGTGGCTAAGTTTGATGCTCGGAAGGTCATCATTAGAGATCAAACCCATGTTGTGGTCAAAGGGGTTCGAGTTGGTGGTCTTTATAGACTACAAGCAGATTCCATGAAGCACGGTGCTCTAGTGAATAGTAGTGACACGTTATGTGAGCTTTGGCATAGGCACTTTGGTCACTTACACTATGAATCACTTCCTCCATTGAAGAGCACGGTGCAAGGATTGACGGACTTCAAGAGCGAGAAAGGAGTATGCAAGGGATGTGCACTTGGCAAGCATGCCAAGGCTACTTTTCCAAACAATGAGCAAAGATCAAGAGGGATTCTCGAGCTGATCTATTCGGATGTATGTCAACCTATGTCTTCCTCTTCTTTCAAAGGTAATTTGTATTATGTTACTTCCATTGATGATTCCTCGCATAAGACCTGGATTTATTTTATGAAGACTAAAGATGAAGTGTTTAGTTGATTCACAAAGTTCTTGGCCTTATGAAAATCAGACAAGGAAAAAGATCAAAGTGTTTCATTGAGATAATACAGGCAAGTATACCTCCACAAAGTTTGATTATTTTCATAGGGAAGCAAGGATCAAAGACTTAACAGTGACCTACAACCCACAGCAAAATAGGGTTGCAAAGAGTAAGAAAAATCTCATGTTGAGACTATTAAGGCCTTGTTCCATGACATGGATTTGCCCATGTGTCTTTGAGAGGAGGCATGCAATATAGTAGTGTATACTTTGAAATCCAACAATCCCAATGCTCCAAATTCTACTACCTTTGGAAACTAATCTTGGCGTTTGTGCCTGCGAGGCAGCCTTCACAAACCATTTGCT
Organism: Picea mariana; assembly: GCA_032191745.1. NCBI lineage: Eukaryota > Viridiplantae > Streptophyta > Pinopsida > Pinales > Pinaceae > Picea > Picea mariana. The sequence continues at coordinate 5,239 of JASDQU010249416.1, read as the reverse complement.
TTAGATGCAATAGCAAAAGATAGGCAAAATTAAGGTGCCCATATCTTTCATGCCAAAGCATATGAAATGAATTTTGATCCACTACCGCCAAGGTTTTTTGGATGATGGGGATTGCATACAACTTGTTGAAATTTAAATATAGTTCAGATATGTAATATTTATTAAAATACTTCTAGTTGATTTATAATTTATTCACAATAAATATGCAGAGATACAACAACAGAAATAGAATAGAAGCATGCACAATAACATAAGGATTTGACCCTGGAAAAACCCTCTCAAGCTTGAGGGAAAAAACCAACAAATGATCTTTCTTATTAGCAAATGAATGAGCTAGGAGCAAATACAAATTTACCACAGCCACATAGGCTTACAACCATGAGAGTTTGTTGTCCATATCTAGCTTTAAAGCTAGCTCAAATTCTGGTTGAAGCTCACAACCCGAAACCTGAAAACAAACTATCCTTGCTGCAAGGATCCCACGAGCAGCAGAGCTTCCTCCTTCGTTGTGTCTTCAACAAGTATTCAATATCACTTTGTCAAGCGCTGAGGAGTCTTATTAATAATAATTATTTCTCCATAAATCGCTATGGAACTCATATTCATCACTTGACTTAACTAAGATAACTCGTCTTAGTAACTCAACTTACCAACTCGACTTTACATGCAGACTTTGTTAACTCGTCAACTCGACTTTGTTAACTCAACTTACCAACTCAACTTTACATGCAAACTTTGTTAACTCAACTTACCAACTTGACTCTTTGACAACTCTTCTTTACATGACTCGAATTTGACAACTCAACTCTTTGACAACTCGTCTCTGCATGACTTGACTTTGACAACTTGAACTTGACAACTCAACTCTTTGACAACTCGTCTCTACATGACTCGACTTTGACAACTTGAAATTGACAACTTGTCTTTGCATGACTCGACTTTTGCAACTCGACTTTTCTATAGGTTTGGCTCTTCTTCTTTCTTCTAGCAATCACAAATCTTTCATGGCAGCCATGGTCTCACGTGCCATCATACTAGCTCATCACATATACATCATTTGCATCTCATGTATAAGAAAGATCATTTGTCTCAGGATGTGACCATCTGGTTCTCCACTCATGGTCAATTGCTTGGCCTAGGAAAACCTCACACACCACTTTTGCCTACATAAGGCAATACCTCAACACATGAGGTCACTCAATCTTGTCACAAATAAGACTGATCAACAGTATATTCTTGTCTTGGCTTTTGCTTATACAAAGCTCACAATACTTTTTGCCTTGTCTTCTCAAGTCTCAAGTCAGCCTACACAAGGCAGTCTTGGAGAATGACTCACTCTGCTGCAAACTTTAACACTCCCTCTCAACGAGGGAGACATCTCAGCTACACCAAGCTTGTTCCGGAGGTGCACAAATTTTCCAAAGGACAGAGGCTTAGTCAGAATGTTTGTTGTTTGCTCATAAGTACGAATGTACTATAATTTGATGGCACCTTTTTGGACCATGTCTCTGATATAGTGGTATTTCATCTCAATATGCTTGAACCTGTCATGGAAGAATGGGTTCTCTGTGAGCTTCAAACAACTCTAGTTATCACAATGGATAACTATTGTTTCTAGCCTCTCTTGAAACAATCCGGACAACAGTTTTCCCAACCATATTGCTTCTCTGCTTACAACACTGGATGCTATATACTCTGCTTGTGTTGTACTCTGCGCAATTGAACTTTGTTTCCTGCTGTACCAAGATATCATGGCAGAACCTAAGCTGAAACAGTAACCCGAAGTACTCTTTCGGTCCATTGAGCTTCCATCCCAATCTGAATCAACATACCCATGAAGCAACACTCCACCACTAGAAGCGTATTTGAGTCCAAATGCAATGGACCCTCTCAAATACTTGAGTACATGTTTGGCAGCAACCCAATGTTTGTGTCTTGGTTCAGACATGAACTGACTCAAGGCATTCACTGCAAAGCAAATATCTGGCCTTGTATGAATCAGATACATCAAAAATCCAATTAGTTCCCTGTACATGGTTGGATCCACCAAGTCTGATCCAGAATCTGACTCATTCAACTTTTTCAGGTTGGATACCATGGGAGTAGACATGGATTTACAATCCAACATACCAAACTTGCGCAGTACATCAACTGTGTACCTTCCTTGAGACAAAAAGATCCCATTTGATCTTTTCCACACTTCCAGACCAAGGAAATAATGCATGAGACCAAGGTCTTTCATTTCAAATTCGGAAGTGAGATCCGTCTTACACTGAGCTATCAAATGTTCATCTCCTGTAAGAAACAGATCATTAACATATAACACTAATATCAAGGGATGATTTTTCACAACCTTGAAATACAGGTTGGGATCTACAGCACTCTTGGAGAACCCCAAGTTCTGAAGATAACTATCAATTCTCGAATACCATGCCCTTGGTGCCTGTTTAAGCCCATACAGTGCTTTTCTCAATTTGCACACATGTGATTCTTTCCTGTGAATCACAAATCCCTCTGGTTGTTCTATATATACCTCTTCCTCAACTTGACCATTGAGGAATGTTGTTTTAACATCCATCTGGTGAAGTTTCCAACCCAGAACTTCAGCAAGGGATATGATGGTCCTGATGGAAGTGTACCTTGCAACAGGTGCGAATGTTTCATCATAGTCAATGCCTTCCTTTTGAGAAAAACCACGAGCCACAAATCTCGCTTTGTATTTCTCAATACTTCCATCAGCTGCATGCTTGATCTTGAACAACCATTTGGAGGTGACCACTAATTTTTCTTCTGGCTTGGGAACCACTTCCCACACATCATTCTTCATGATAGATTGATATTCTTCCATCATGGCATCTTTCCATACTTGTTGTTGAGCAGCATCCTCAAATGTGGTGGGTTCTACATTATTAATTTAAGACATTTGTGTCACATAGCCTGCAAACCTTTGAGGTCTTTTACTTTCCTTGAATGTACCTAATGGAGCACCATGTCATTTTGCTTCCTGCATAATCTCTCTACACCAGGCAGGTTTCCTCTTAGACTAAGGCGCATCCAAAGGTTTCTCTACTTGTTCTATAGGTTCCACGGGATCATCCAGATCTAGTGGCTCATCTAACTCCTCCCTCTGCATATCTGAATTGGATGACTTTGAAAACTGCAACTGAGAAGCTTCAGGCTCCTCCATCTTTGTATCAAGCTGCAATTTTTTGGAACATTTAAAAGCAACTTCTTCATGGAATGAGACATCCCTGCTTACCTAAATATGTCGTTCACCAAGTACATAGATCATGTAGGCCTTGGATGTTTCAATATACCCCACAAAGATTCCTTTCTTACCTGATGGTTCCATTTTGGTTCTCTTATCTTTTGGCACATGAATGTAGACGGGACACCCCAAGATCCTTAAGTGCCCCACATCTGGTTTCTCACCTGTAAATGCTTCCTCTTGAGTCTCATTTCCCAGAATAGCATGAGGGCTTCTATTATGGATGTAAACAACAGTACTTGCAGCTTCTACCAAGAGAGAAGTAGGAAGATCCCGATCACACATCATTGCTTTAGCTGCCTCACAAATAGTTATGTTCTTTCTCTCARATACCCCATTCTAATGATTATATGGAACTGTAAGATGTCTCTTGATTCCTGCTTCCTTGCAGAAGTCTTCAAATCAGTGAGACTCATACTCACCACCATTGTCTAATCTCAGGATTCTAATGTGATTTCCAGTTTGATTTTCAATTAAAGCCTTGAACTCATAAAACTTTTTACTTTTTAAAAGTTTCATTCTTTGTTTTCATGAAGTATGTCCATGACTTCCTAAAAAAGTCATCTATAAAAATCACATAAAACACATGCCCATTTAATGAAGGTGTGGACATAGGCCCACATACATCTGAATGAATCAATTCTAAGATCACTTTTGCCCTTTTATTGTTGACTAGAAAAGACATCTTTATGTTTTTTCCTAGCATGCAACATTTACAGATACTATTATGATTAAACTGAAAAGTAGGCATACCACTCACCATCTTCTGAAGTCCGAAAAGCGCTTTGAAGTGAAGATGACCAAACCTCCTATGCCACAGTTCGCAAGAACTGACAGTGTTGTGAACTAGTGCCTAAATGTGCCCTGGGACTTTGTAAAGTCCTCCTTTGATTCCAATAACAATTGTTGAACTGAGCTCTGTATCCTTGGACCAAAGAGCCTTCTTCTCCATG